>JANHZU010001583.1:176333-187181 GCA_032468055.1 Acrochordus granulatus
ATACATATACACATACATATACACACATAAAACATTTTGGTTGGCATTAAACCAATTAATAAGATGAGAAAAAGCATATCTGCTGTAAAACTAGACTGGGACTTCTTATTAATCAATAACTTCTATTGAAGAAAGTTGTATATGGCATTTCAGCTGCAACAGTATTATTAGAAAATGATATAGTGAGTATTAGGATATATAATTCATATTGCCTTCATTTGCTCAGACCATTGTGAAAATCCATAAATCATTTTCTTGTTCATGTATTACCTAAGTGCAATTTATCATTTTGCATTAGGGGGCTGCTTCAGATCATCAGTGCTTTTAATTCACTATCTAGAGTTTAACAAAATGCTGTGCAGATCTGCCTGACAAGTGAGACTATATGAAAATGGAGTGCCCTCGCATGTAGTTTGGAGAAACCTGAAAAGAAATAAAGATGCTGGCATCAGTTAATAGTATGCTGTTAGCCTAATGCCTTGCTTATGCATATTAGATTCAGTTACTGGGATCTTGTCTTCTATGCTACACGTGAAAATAATAGGGATTTTCACTATAGCATTCTATGGATGCTAAATGGAGTTGTATCAATTTTTTCTGGCTTGGACAATCAAGCTAGATAGGAGTCAATTTGATCTAGCGGCTAGAAATCAGTGGGCTGTCTAGTCCTGCCTTATCCATGAAAGCCAACTGTGTAACTTTTGACTAGTCATGAAATCAGGCTTGGGTGACAAGCTTGTTGGTCAATTTTGGTCAGAACCAATGGAACAACACTTGGTTGATCAGAAAAAGTGCACCTGCAGGAAAAAAATTTGGAAAGAGGGAAAAATCAAGATTGATACAAATACCTGCGCATACAAAATGTAGGTATAGGAAAAATGCAATAGGAGACAAAGCTAACTTACGCTACTCCAGGATATTGGTTCTTCGAGCCCAGCATGCAGAATATTCATTGGACTGATCAGCAGCCACTGTACAGTTTTTATTTTTGAATTAAACTCCATATGGAAGCATATGTTCTGCCATTAATACACAACACTTTTCCAGGGGATATTTTTAAAAATACTTCAAATATACTATCTTTTCATTGTGCAAGAGTAAGTGCTGTCAATTCAACAGTTAAATTTTAGCAATCTCATTATCTTTCTTGAAGATCATCTGTTCCCAATCTTCCTTGTAGGACTCTTAGAAGTGTTTTCATTACTGCTACAGTATAATCAAGCCCATCCACTTGCCAATAGTCTTAAATATCCTTCCACTTTTCCCAGCATTATAGATTATTCAAAGAAATAAGATATTTTTGTACTGTTTGAGCTGATAATTTGTTTTAAGTGAGAATAGTAGATTGATGTGTTCTATTATTTGTTACTGAATACAATACATGGATTACATAAATAAATAGGCTTTAATAAGAACCATCCATCCCTCAACTGTGAATAGTACAGAAGCTATTATTATAGGTAGTCCTTAAATTATAAGCATTTGTTCAATTACTGTTCAAAGTTACAATGACACTAAATGAATGGTACTTACGCTAAGTCTTCATAATACTAGCTGTAGCAATATTTCCACAGTCCTATGTTTGCAATCCAGGCATTTGGCAAGCAGCTCACACTTATCTCTCAGCAAGCCATGGCCACATGATCATGTTTTCTGATGTTCCTTCTCATCTTTACACAAACAAAATCAATGGAAAGCTGGGCAGGAAGCTGGAAATTACAGTCACATTAGCCCACATTAACAATCCAGGTGCTCTTCACTTAATGATGGCAACCAGGACTGTCAGGCCCATCATCACTAAGTGACAAAGTCATGTAACATTGTACTTTATGACTGTGCCACTTAGCAATAGCAATTCCAGTCCCAATTGAGAACAACCTGTACTGATTTATCTTTGATAGGTATTTTTACAATTTTAATTTGTAAATTATTCTAGAAGAAACATAAGGCATGTGACACAACAACACTATTTTGATTAAGAAAACATAATATATTTCTTTTAACATTTTATCAGTACTGTGATTATGATCCGTCTTTTTTTATTTGCTGAAATATAACTTTTATTTATCTTTTTATCTGTCTAGGTTACTAACATTAAAGGGCAAACATTCTGAGGTAGGAATTATTGAAAGAATGATGCTGCTCTGTTAAAACATCTAAGAAAAGATGATAGATTTTTTTCTCTTTACCTGACTACTGTATCCCTCAACATGGAAACTTACATGCTGATATATTGAACAAAACACACATAAATTCATAGATTCTTTTCCCCAAAGAAAGATATAAGAATATAGTCCATAGATATAGAAATATATAAGAATAAAGTACATAGATATAGAAAGATATAAGAATATAGCCCATAGATACTGAAAAGATAACTATTTGTGAAATTCACTAAAAGTAGTACATTAATGTCCCACAATCTTTTCTCAGCCAGCCTAGATCTACTTGTGTGGTTAAAGGAAATTGAGGATATTCTCATTGCTTTTTTTTAACCCTTCTTACAACTGCCAATATGCAATATTAACAGGTAGTTATGCCATTCTGACTTTCAAATAAAGCGATACCCTTAAAGAGATGTTTTCAAAATCCATTGATGACTTGATGACTTTGTCTTAAGTTTGAACATAATATAGAGATATAAATGGTGGAAATTTTGATTCTTTTAGCACTAAAAGTATAGATTTATATTTATTATAAATAAATTTATATTTATTATAAATTATAATTGTCTAGTGGACTCTGCTCATGTAAAGTTGTTTAAAACAGCTGATAGACATTCCTTCTCAATTTGGCACAAAACTATAACATTAGTTAATTAAAAAAAGCAGTTGTAATAACAAAAGTTATGGCTGTCTTCTTGAATTGTATTATTATTACTAATTATATACTAAGGTATTTTTTTATTACTGAGTTAAAATGCTAGCCATCCACTCTTAAGGCAGCATGAACAATACAAGCATTTATTTTCCTACTGCCAGTTCCTATCATGCTTCTATTCTATCTGTTCCAAGTCACTGCCAAATGGTATTCTCCTAACTGGTAAGTGTACCAATCATTACAGGCAAGGTGACTGGTTTTCATCTCTAGATTTGCTGCCACCTTGTTCCCATTCAACATATCATTAGCCATTGGGAAAAAATCCACTAGGAAAGTCATGCCAACAGAACGCAGACGTCTAACTTTGTGATGGTTGGAATTTCTCTAGACTGGCTTTCCTGCGCTTCCTCACATTTGTTTACCTTTCAAATTAAAAAGCAGTTGTATAGTAAGACATTAGGAAAGAAATACCTCCAGAAAGCAGGAAGGCATTCTGCTGTGATGGTATAGCTAGTTTGAACCTATAGAGTAGAAGAGTTGAAACTGAGTAGTCACTGGATACTCACTATTCTTATTTCAGGGGAAAATGAGAAGTAGAACTGCTATTGCAGAGGTAAAGGAGTCAAAATTAGGGAACAGGATGAAGTCATGTAAAGGACTGAAGTAAAAACATGCTGATGAAAAAGGCAGCTCTGGAAGAGAAATGGCTGCAATGGAGTTTGACTAATAAATAGATTGGAAGGACTCCTAGCAGTCTCAAACCACAACTCTGATCCTACCCAAACCAGGTCAGCTGATATTCAGATTTTATACACTTTGAAGTTCTAGCAGGATGGTGATGGCTTAAGGAAAAGTATTACTTGTCTTATCAACAGACCCACTCATGGCTTAAGGCTCTTCACTCAGGGGATGGAATGAAATATTGGTGATGATGCTAGAGTAAACTACATGTAGGAAGAGGAATTAATGCTCTAGAATTGAATTTCAATGGCTCATTAACGTATGCAGTATATTTCTCAAGATAACTTGACTACATATGCATAGATCATTGATTCATTAATGGTGTAGCAACATAATGTATTTTTTAGTGAACTAAGCTGTCCTTCCCAGACTTGGTAAAGGTAAAGGTTTCCCCTTTCAGTCGTGGTTGAATCTAGTGGGTGTTTCATAGCTGAAGACGAGGGGCACAGAATACTGTCACCTTCCAACCAATTTAGGTGGTACTATTTATCTACTTGCATTTTGTATGCTTTTGAACTGCTAGGTTAGCAGGAGCTGGGATGAATAATGGGAGTTCACCCTGTTATGTGCCGCCTGGGTCTCGAACTTGGGCTGCTGACCTTCCAGCCAATAAGCCCAGAGATTTAACTGCTAGGCCCCCAGACCCCAAACTTGATAACCTCCAAAAGAATTCTTCATACAGCAGAGTCATTACTGAAAATTCTGGAAGCTGTCTTTATATCTGGATGGCAATCCAGGTTGGAAAAGGCTGCAATGAATTATAAATTGTTTCCTAAAAACTTTTGGTCTATAGGAGTTCTCATATTTCTTCTTTAGTACTTAGATGTAAATCAGAGGTAGATTAAACAGGAACTTCATTAAACAGACTGCATACTGCTTTGGACTCAATTCCAAAAAGCTCTTCCAATACATGCAGGGATACAATCATCATAGTACTTATATGCATTTCATGAAAGCAACTGCGTAATTTCAAGGTTTACGCATCTACCTTTGCTTTCTTATTTATTTGGCCACTTAAAAAATGCATTCCTCACTTTCTAAATCTTATGCCATTGTAATCCCAGCATTAATGTCAATGACAGTCTTAGCTATATGTCCTGGCTGATAGGATCAAGACAGTCGAGAAAAAGGATAAAGTTGTTTTGTATTCCTGTACTGTTGAATGATATTATATTTGGTCAATAGAGAACCAGTTTTATGAGCAGTTATTCCAGTTTGTTCCAAACTTAGCCTCTCAAAAAGTTAAGCTTCAACATTCCCATCGTATCTAGCCAGTATGGCATCCATTTCCACATATCCACAGGCAACAGATTGTAGGAAGATTGTTTGACTTGGTGGTTTTGTAAATTTTCTTTGCCCACATGAAGAAATATCCTTGTTTTCCTCTTGTTCCACCTTATTTATTGGTTAATTATCCTATTTGGACCATCTTTTTTTTCTCCTTCAGAGAATGCCTTTTTATTACCCCATCAGGATTTTCAGTTTTTCCTCAATTACTCAGAAAAAAAAGCCTCTCACAAAGCTCCAAGCCAAGCACAATAAGAGGATTTAGAAACAGATTGCTTTCAAGTCATGTTAAATCACCACAAGCAGTCCTTTATCCAGATGTTAACACTTTCCTTTTCCCAAAGGAGAATGCCTAACAGGGAAAGTCCATTTTCTTCCTGATCCCCACCATCTTCTCTATGAAAATTCTGAAAAGGAAAACAAGCCTTTTTATACAGAGTAAAATATAAAAAGGAAGGGGACAAGAGAAAACCTTAAAATATTCCCAAAATATCAGTAGTAGAATCAATCTGTTTTTCCTGATTGAAAACTGAAGAAGTACCTTTTGATCATTTCCACACTCATGATGAACAGCAGTTTATAACATTACTTAAGGGGGGGCATGAGTGGTTAAGACGCTTGGCTTACTTATAAGTAAGTTATAAGTAATTATATCATTATTTAGTCATCATTATGGAGATATAAAGCCTGACTTCATTACTGATACTTCATCACAGCAGTGATTGGAGAACTGCATAATCACTAGTAAGGAAAGGGCTTAAAGCACCTAAACTCTGCTAGACTGTCCCTGATTTTTTACATTTGCTCTTTCTCAGTGAGTAAACTGGAAGCCCAATTCTTTATTTAGGCACCTGGTGACTATATGGCTTATCTTGGAAACAATACCAAAGGAGTTGCCTTCTGGCTTTCTTTAGCCTTGAGATGTTCAAGTATTCACCAAAATATCATCAGGTCTCACTGACAAGCCAAAAGTGCTTGTCAGTGAGTGATGCCACTATTGAGCAATAAACTGGATTTTTGGTAATGTATTAGGGCGGATAGCAAGTGAGTAACATGATATTTAAGTTAGCTCCTTCCTTCCTTCCTAAAAGGTGAGATTTTGCCTGGTTGGGGGCTGGGAAAGGACCGGAAGCGTTGCATAAAACGAACGTAAAGGACGCTTGAGGACTGGGGAAGGAATGGGCTTCTTGGGAGAAAGAGAGTGGGAATTTTGCAGACGAAATAAGAGGCACAGGAATTTCACCTGAAATGCAATGAGATCATTCACGAACCACATGAAAAGCTCTCAGTCTGCCCAGACACAGGGAAGGCGCGAGCATCACAAGCCAAACGCCAGCGCCACGGCAAGAAGAGCCAGACAGCAAATGGGAGGCTTGCACGTGTTTACGAAGTGGGCCGGCTCTCGGCTCCCGTTCGCACCGCCGATCCGCAGCCTCGCGTCGGCCTTGCTCGCTCTTTCATGCGGGAGAGCGAGCGCGGCGGAGGGGCGGAGGCCGGCCGGCGCCGGGCACGGGCACGGGCACGTGCACACACTCGCGTTTCGCGTCTGGGACTGCGCGCGGCGTGGGAACGGCCACCTCAACTCCGGCAGAGGCGCGCTCTGGTCGCTAGGAGGAGCCTGCTGCTTACATTTGCGAGCGAAGAGTCTTTCTCGCCCGTCCTCCGGCTGGTCGGGGAGGGGGGAAGCTTATGCAGTGCATCCCGGGGATTATTTGCTCTCCGAACCCGTCCATTTCGTTCTCCCTCCTGCTTTTTAACCTACAGTATTGTGCTCGTTTTCAGGGAGAATTCAGCCGTGGCTGGGTGTCGTTTTCTCCACCCGCCCATCTCTTCCGACACTCAATCCTGTCGAATATTTTCTTTACAAACAATCAGTTCAGCCATACGGCGTGTTAGAGCAATAGATTAAATCGGACAAGCTTCGACTATTGCGCACAGCTGTCAGCATATCCAGATGTTGAAAATATTTTTTTCAGCCCACCAAATAAATCCCTGAAAGGGAGGGAGCTCTGAGAGGCACGAAAGGAATAGTCACTATTCACTCTTCACTCCGGGTAAGCCACAGGTCTCGCTGATGCTTTCGCTCTCCTTTCTCTTCCTTTCCACCAGCGTGTGACGCTGCAGCGGCGGCTTTCACGCAGCTTTGCTCTGCCGGTCCGTAAATTTGCTGCAGCTAAGAATTAGCCTTCTGTCTCAGCTCCCCCTTTTCTTTGCCTGCTAACCTAGGCTCTCCTCTGCTCAAAGGCAGGACTATTCATGTGAAAAGAAGCGGAGACGAAGAGCCAGAGAGCTGGAGATGTGTGCCTTGCGGAGGCGGGGGAGTAGGTGGGGGGCGATAGATCTGCTTCTCAGAAAGCTTCGAATCCTTTTTTTACGGCGGATGGAAAAAACGGACATATGCTATTACATTAAAGGGAGTTGTGTTTTGACGGCTCTGAGGATATCCTCCTAGGCTGCTTTGATCTTGTAATTCCGAATCTTTCCCGGAAATCTATATGACGCTTCACAGCGTAATAGCCAAATGGACCTACCGCTCGATTTATCGGGTAGGCTTAGATCCAAAACATAAAGGGATGGAGATAAAAATATATGTTCAAAGGAAAATAGGGTTTTCGACGATGCGTGCTAAGCTTCACTGAAGAAGTCGCGTTTACATTAGTTTTATTTTTTTAAAGAAACAGCCAAAATATAATGTACGGAGATAAAGGGATAGCACATGTACACATTTAGCACTGTTTAATAAGAGATATTCGTCAACTGTGTCTAAATGTTTGAATGTGACTGAACACTACGTTTCCCCTGTGTCCTCCATATCTATGCGGAGACCTTGGCAACACAATAAAAACATAACTATAATCACAGACTGCCATTTATAAATTATTTCCTCTAAGCAATCCTGTAGAATCTCTGTTTGCAGCTCTGTGATTTGGAGAGCTCTTTCAGGCTGCTATTTTATACACGTGAACTACTTTGGAATAAACACATCTAGGACTCCATTGTAAATAGCCATTTCCAAGAGAATCTACCCGGGATTTAGGAGGCTACCCTGTTGGCTACTTATGCTAAAACCTTCCAACTTCTGTTTCAGATTAGCTTGGTGGAAATTGCTTGATCCTACCAATGCAAGTTTATGCTTTCCTGGTAACTAATAAGCCCTACGGAGTTATTTCAAGTAAGACGTAAAACAAGGTACTCAATTTATGAGGCGCCTTCCGCCATTCTGCTCCAATTCAGCATACAGTGGAGCTTCAGATCTATTACAGCGATACACCAAGACGCAAGAACCGGCGATGCTCGTCCCTTTCCTGAAAGCGCTAAATCTCTTAGTCAGGGGAACTAAGCCTCAAGGTTTTGCAGCTCCAGGAAGTTTAAGAAGTCGCGAAGCAGCATTTCACTAAGCACTAGGATCCGTTGCTATAGTACAATTCCTCTGCGCCATCATATTATATCAGGAGAGCCAAGAGCAGTAGTAAACACCAGATCCACAGGAGTCTAGCTGTAGGTTTCAGCAGTAAACAAGCACAGTTATTGATCTTAATTTCTCACCATCACAAAACACAGCCACGAACTGTCATAAAAACCAAGAAGAATCCTTTCTTCCTGCCCCAATCTGTAAAGAATGCATTATCTGTCATTTAAATCAATATGTTTATAGTTAGAGCTATAAATTTGGCTGCTTTCCTCCACCTTGTGACCTCCATATATATTAGATTTGACTCCCATAATTTGGCAGTGCTTGCCCGATACTGTAGAAATTGAAATTCAACATTTCTGGAGTACACCCTTTTTGAGAAAGATTGTTTAGGGTATGCATATGTGAGATGTCAATCTGATAAAGAAAACTCTTTTTCAGGAAATCCTATCTAAAACATTTACCAGCTTTTTGCCACTCTATTCCTGGTAATTTTTAATATGATCACGTGACCTTGGAAGAGTCTCATCGTCTGCCCCTCCTTTCTTTTCTTGCTTTTTTCTTCTGCCAAGTTGCTTCTACAGTAAAATCGATTAACGTGCAAAAAGGAAATGCGGCCAAATGTTTCCTTTATGAGCAATACTGCCCCTCCTTCCTCCAGAATGGACTCAACTTCAGACACTTGCTGTAAAGTTAAAATCTCTAATGTGTTTGTTACTATACAAAATTAATAAGGCACATACGCATCAGAGCAAGAGGAAAATATGCACGGAAAATCTACCTCAGAAGTTCCTTGTTTATTTAGTTATTTTAAGGGTTTTCTTTTTTTAAGGCACGGAGGGTGTGGAAAGAGCTAAAGACGAAAGGGAAAGTCCGCAGCAGGTGGAAATTCCATCTCCAAGGACCAGTTTGTTTATTAGCGTCATGGTATTGCCTGATGACGAGAAGTACTCTCCTTGCTCAGTAACTGCAACAAGGGAATAGTAACTTTCCGAGGCAGAAAATCCCCAGTAAGCGCTTCGGGAGTGTCAGGGTTATTCTCTCTGCCACACAACACACACACAGAGTAAGAGCCACGGGTTCTCCCGTATTCCCTCCTCCCCCTTCTCTGACGGAAGTTACTCGACGTGCGGCAAAGCCAATCAGCTGTCATCCTAGGCCTGTAACTACAAAGCGATTGGTTGGCAGAAGCAATATCGCTGCGCAAAAACAGGCAAGCCGAGCGCTCGGAGCTCAGAAATTGCCAGCAGAGATCACAGAAGCTCGAGCTGGGATAGGAGAGAAAGAGAGCCACCGAGTCAGTGAATGTGTCTGGGAAGCCAGAGGTAGCAAACGGAGGGTGGAAGAAAGCTGATGCCGACCCTTGTTAGCGAGGAAAAATAGGAGTGCGCGCAGGGAAAAGGCATTCAAGGAAGAGATGGCGAGCGAGGTTTAAGAGAATTTCCACTGAATCCTCGAAAAATTCAGGGATTTAAAGTTTAGGGTCGCCGAGCTGCTCTCTGCTTTCTTCCCAGCCCACCACATTCGTTCGATGGCTGTAATATTTTCTGGCTGGTTTTAATTTCAACCCCCCCCCCCCGGGAGGAGGAAGGGAGAAAGAGAAGCTTTTCTTGTATCAAATTTATTTTTCTTCAACCAAAGGGGGCATGTCCACCGGTTCTTCGGGCAGCTTTTCCCCCTCCTGCTCCTACCAGGAAGCCAACCCGAGGATAATCTTGAAATATACCAAATTCCCGGGATTTGCTGCTGCTGCTGCCTCCACCGCCTCTCCTGCTGCTGCGGTGCAGTGCCAGGACACTGGGAATAAATTAACACGGGCTCTTCTGTCTATATAGCACCTACCTATTGCCTATGGTTAGCCATTTCTTACGAAGATCACTGATGAGGTGGGAGCTCTGTCTGGAAGCTTCCCGTGTCTATCTTGCATGATTTCTCAACCCTCCATCCCCCCCCTTCCCCTTTTTTCCAGTTTCGTGTAAAGGGACACGATGATGGGGAAGGCAAGAAAACATGAAGGGAAAGGAATGTGCATAAATCGTTTTTGAAGCTCGCCTCAGTCTTCGCTTTCCTTTTCCGGCCCGCTAGACACGGTATTTCTCGAAGGAGGAGGGGGATTTTTGGAGAAGGAGGAAGTGTTGGCGTCGGGGAGGGGGGATCTCTTTCCCCTATTGGAGATGGTGGTGCTATTCCTCTTTGCCTTAAACTGGATGGTGGAGGGAGCCCTTTCGCAGCTTCACTACACGGTGCAGGAAGAACAGGAACATGGCACTTTCGTGGGAAATATTGCCGAAGATCTGGGCTTGGACATTACAAAACTTTCCGCTCGCCGCTTCCAAACGGTGCCTAATTCGCGGAGCCCTTATCTGGACCTCAATCTGGAAACCGGGGTGCTATACGTGAGTGAAAAGATCGACCGTGAGCAAATTTGCAAGCAAAGTCCGTCCTGCCAGTTGCATCTGGAGGTTTTCTTGGAAAATCCGCTGGAGCTCTTCCGTGTCGAAATCGAAGTGCTGGACATTAACGACAATCCGCCTGCTTTCCCAGAGCCCGACCTGACCGTAGAGATCTCAGAGAGCGCCACTCCGGGC
>JANHZU010001583.1:195689-208144 GCA_032468055.1 Acrochordus granulatus
CCCACTGAAAAGTTCCTTTCTCTGTAGCCATGCAAATACCTGTGTCATTTTAAATCCAGCATATTTAGAAAGGCACACTCAAGATAACCTGACTTCTGGTATTTAGAAAAGAGGTCAGAAATGGATCAGAACTAGCACCTCTAACAATGGTGGACTTAAACATATTAACAATATTCATTAATTAAGTAATGAATTATTAAAAACATTACTAATATTCCTTTTTCTAAAAACGCTTTTTGAATAACATTACATTTTAAAAAACAAATCAGTCTGTAACAGAATAATGCAAACAATATTTCAAGCAAGGAGGAGGATTATCTGGAATATATCAAAGCAAAATCATCAAAATCAAAATCCACAATGAAATGAATTAAAATCCAAGAAGGATAGTAGATGATAAATACGATAGAAAGCACTTTGCCTTTTTTCAACTGTTTGGTTTTTGCATGTGAAGTATGGTACTGGAGATTAATTATATAAATATGTGTATATTGTCTATGGTCTGGTTACTTTGTTTTATAGAGAGCTGGTTTGGTCTGGTGGTTAAGGCACCAGGCTAGAACCCAGGAGACTGAGTTCTAATCCATCCAAGGCATGAAAGCCAGCTGGGTGACCTTGGGCCAGCCACTCTCTCTGAGCACCACTCATACACAGGGTTATTGCTGTGGGGAAGTAAGTGGAGGAAGAAATATTAGGTATGTTTTCTGCCTTGACTTATTTATAAAAATAATAAAGTCAGGATAATAAACCAAGAAACAGTCTGACAGCTCCAACATAGGTTCTATGTACTTATTTCTCTGTGTGGTTTGTCACATATTACATATCACATCCATTTCTCTAGACTTGAAACAAAGGTACATCACATTCTTTCAGGTGTATATACACAAATATAATGCTGATTTGAAGACTTGATTTTTAATAGAATGTGGAAAAAGAGGATATAATCTTCTTAGTCTTCACCCATAGTACAAAATCAAAGATTTACTTCATTAGATTGTAGATAGTACTAATGATTCGCTTATTGGCACAACTACCAGTGGAACACTCCTGAAAAACACAGCATTGTCCAGTGCGTGCTTTGTTGGGCTTTCTTTGTTTCAAAAAGCTTCCCATTAAATAGAATATATGCAATTTTAGCATATATATTTTGTTAAAAGGATTGAGAAACATTTCTAACCAACTGTGATATGAATCAGGTTTTAGTTGCAAAATCTACTAAAAATTACTTTGAAAATTCTGGGTGAAAAAAAAAGAATATCAGACAAAGGGGATAGAAATTGCTGTTTTTCTTTTTCCATCTGTGAAGACTTTCATTTCAGTTCCTATTTAAAGATTATCTAATATTTCAGGCATTTTGAATGAAATTATATAGGGATAACTAAAATGGTTTTTGGTAATCCTTTGACAGTGGGTATACTGAAATAGTTTTCCCTTATTTTAGTTGCTAAACTATGATCTGTATTCTACTATGAGATTAATGTCTGGCATTTGCATAGTTGGACAAAGGAGTATAGAAAACACAGAAATGTAGATTGTTAAAAGGAAGTTTTCAATAACTGGCTTTTCTATTGAACAAATAGAAACTTCTGCTAGTGAAAAATGTAACATTGGGTAGAAAGTGTATATAAATCTTGCAGATCTATTACTTACAGTTGGATTATTTATAGTATATGATATATTGGAAACTATTTAATATTTCTAAAAGCTTTTTGTCTATCACTTTTCTCATCCCCTTTTTCTAGATTTAAAATAAACAAATTATTTACAAATTATTATTTGGTCTAAACATTAATATTTTGTGACAGCCATGTTCCTGTGCTTGGTTAGGTCAATTTCAGTGAACTCAACAAGATGTCTGCACTCTGTATGCCAAGTAATTTTAATCAATTCTCATATTTGACTTGTGGAACAAAGTATGGTTTACAAATTCTTGGAATTGCTTTTATTTCAGTCATTGACTCAAGAAGAGGAATGACCATACAGCATAAACTATGTTTTTAGAACCCTTTTGGTATAAGTGTTGAAAATATAACTCACATTTACTTATAAAATGCTAATTAAAAATAGAAATGTTTATACTTTTTAGATTGTATATTTTACTCCTCTTCTGTAGATTGGCTGCAGTAACAAATGAATTAATCGAGAGACCTATTGATTAAATGAGAGAATGTAAGCCTTTGAATGGATTGAACATTTTTTTTTAATATAATATTGGGATTTTTGGTTTATAAAAGACTATGGTATGAATAGTTGTTGCCACATTTTTCACTGCCAGGAATTTGTACTAACCAGGACATTTATCAAATAGTAAAAAGTTCTAATTTTTGTTGGAGGTCAGTGCTACAAGTGTTAATGAACATCAGTTAATGAATATTTGCCTCTACAAAATATTTAACAATGTTTTACCATCTGTAAGAAGTAGCTTGGTTGGACAAATATATTTTTTATTGTTACTCAAGCTCACTTTTACCTTTGGAAAAGGAGACAAATTTGTGAAAGGAGATAAATTTAAAGAAATAGTATTTGAAATCAATTCTAATATAACGTCATGCTCCGAAAACATACTTCTTATATATCAAACCATATATAATCTTTGTGTGCTATAAACACTTCTTTGTTTTTATATACTCAAATTTATATCAGTCCTTAACATAAAAAGTGAAATGGCAAACACTAGAAAATAAAGGTTCCTGCTTCTTTCTTGATAATTGATCTTATAAAAAGGAATATTACTGCTAAGACTCTGAGTTCATGCTCTAGCTGCTAGGCATAGTGTGTGTAGAATTGCACCCTAAAACGAGTTTTGTTGCAATATGATGGTAGGAGGGGGAAAAATGGAACCAAATAAGTTGTCTGGCAGTAAACCACAGGCAGTGTATTTCTGATGACACCAAGTTTTTACAATTTTAGGATAATATGACACTATGAAGAACCACCTATAGTAATAGCATTTTAATTTCTAAATTGAGATCATCTAACAGGAAAAGATGTTTGCATGTTTAATTATAAACATGTCTCTGTTTATGTACCTTATTTCAAAATTGAATTTTGGCTTTTAAGTTTTTGGATTGAAAAGTAAAATGGTCTGATAGCTTCAGTCTTCATGCTGGACATAAATTTTGTTAAATGAAAATATTTCAAAATAGTTATTCAGAATGTCTCCTTTCCCTGGTGTGATGGACAGGAACATTTTTATAATTTAAGCTGTCCTTTCTAAACATTTTTATACTTATTAATCTCAAAAGAAGTTTGGGACAGTTGCTGAAGCCATTTTGCAAATAACATCTCAAGTTCTAGAAAAGTTTACCATCATTTTCTAGATCTCTTTCTTTTGCTATATCTATGGCCTTCTATTCTACTTTGAATAATTTGCATTTTGCTTTGTATTACAGGCTTGATGGTAGTGAGGGTGCATCCTTCTCCAGACAAATTGCTTCTGGATGCGTTGGTATTTTCTACCAAGTGGTTATGCTGGTTAATAATTATGGGAATGGCTCATAGAGTGTCTAGGTTGTGGAAACTAATATATTGCATCATATCCTTAAATAATAACTTAGTTTAAATCATGTTACTTGATGTGAGCAATGATAGGGATTTGTTGATTGGACACCTCAGAAAGCAAAAAAAAAGTTCTACAAGAAATCTAAATTGTGGATGGAAAATTCATAAGGAGCTTTTTTGATTTAAAATTTTGACATTGAACTTCATTTTTCTAAAAATATATTAACAAATGTTGTGATTGTGACTTAAATAAAATTTGGGAACCTGTTAGATAATATGATTTTGTATTTATTTTCATCTCATTCTAAAGCTATATACATAAGTTAATTCTGATTTTGAAATCTGATTTTATTATGATCCTACTTCCAGGAAAACTAAGCAATACAGCCTTGATCTGTCCTCCAGATGAAGTAGAATCGGAATTCCATCACATCTGGAGGGCAGAAAGTAGAATGAAGCTGGATTAATAAATTGTATTATTCAATATAAATAATCATTTATTTCTGCAAAGATACACTTATTTTTTAATCTGTTTTACTAGCAACAAATAAACTATCCATTTATTTTACAAGACACTTATAATAGGTAGTTTTGACTTGCAACTGTTTGTGTAACAATTTTTCAAAATTACTACAGCCTTGGAAAAAGTTATCAGAACTTTTAACAGTATGAGTCCAATAAAAACTGAAGATTAGCAGAAGAGATTTCTAACCTACCTTTGTTTGGAAGGATTAATGCTATTTTTATGGTGCAGGTTATGTATCCATATACTGTAGATGGGTTATTATCTAAAAGCAGGCATTCCTCAACTAAAAATACAATCTTCAGGCTCCAATTGTCATTCTCAGGGTACATGTTTTAACATGTACAGTATAGGTACATGTTTTATAGCAAATAATTCCTATTTTCTGTGGTCTACAACATATAAGTTATTTTGGAATTCTGCCATGATGCAATAATTGAATCCAATACTTATGGATGGTGGCCTATAATAATACTTATGGTGGCCTATAATCCAATACTTATGGATGGTGGCCTATAATGTACACCAATGGTGGTCTGACCAAACATCATTGTTGTTCATGTTAATGAGTTATATTGTGTAGGGAATGGATTGCAGATATGTATATGACAATAAATGTTGAACCAAATCAGCAAGAGATTTTTTTCATTTGTTGTACGGATATAACCAGTTCTAAAACATTTCACTTCTTTTCTAAGCAACATTGTAAGAAATAACTTTTCACTTCTTTAACTTGCATTACATCTAAATATTATCACAATAGATATTCCATTTAATTACATTGTTATTTATTTAAGAAATGGGACTCAGTTTCATAAGAAAACTAAACTGCTGAAATTCTCCTCATAAGGTACAGAGTGAAAAGCTTTCTTACCATTTGAGAAAAGAATAGACTTAAAAGGTTTTATAAGCAGGCTGTTTTCTATTGGCAGGGATTCATATTGGTATCGAGTAAGCATTCACACATTTATCAGTACAAGCTGGATCTATGTCATGTTAGACTTGCCACTAATTACAGTAGTTTCTCCTTCTACTGTGACATAGGCTGAAGTGGAATTAAGTTTAAGAAAGTCTGAACAATGTTTCTTTAAAAATAGAGTGGCCTAATCTGTTGAAATTTTCAGGGACATTCTTGGCATCCCTCCACCACCACGACCATCAGTATTTTTCACATTATGTTTGCACATATATTAGATCTCTTTGGTCTGCTGATAGTCATTAAGCTGACACCTTCATCTTTGGAAAGTGGGACTTGTTTGACAGAGCAAGTCACAAGGATTGTTTTTAAAACAGTGATCCCAGTTGTCATCGTATGACTATTTGGCCATTTGTGGAACATTCTTACATCTCTAATCTTTTTTCTTTTCTTTTGAACAATAAAGCTGTCTACAGAAGACTTACTAATCAAATTCCTTACTGGTAAGATGATGATAGAAAGTATCTTTAATCACCATGCCTTTAGCAGGTGATAACACTAAAGGTTATATCTGTAGTTTTTCTCTTTCCTGCTTATAGGCATGGATCTCTTCTCTAATTGCACAGAGGAATGTAAAGCATTGGGCCACTCAGATCGATGTTGGATGCCCTCTTTTGTCCCTTCTGATGGACGTCAGGCTGCGGATTACCGCAGCAATCTTCATGTACCTGGAATGGACTCTGTTCCAGACACTGAAGTGTTTGAAACACCAGAAGCCCAGCCAGGGGCAGAGAGATCTTTCTCCACCTTTGGCAAAGAGAAGGCTCTTCACAGCACACTGGAGAGGAAGGAACTGGATGGACTGCTGTCTAATACACGAGCGCCTTACAAACCACCATATTTGAGTAAGTACTGTTCAAAAAGGATGCTAGAAAGTCTTCCTTTTGTAGGAGTAAAACATCATTTCCAATATGCTTGCCAGCAATAGATAAAAACAATGAGAAGAAGATTTGTCTGAATTTCTTCTCTCTCTTTAATTATTTTACATATGACATTAATTTTTAAAAAACATTTGTTGCATTTTAAGCTTTCTGCTTCTAGGTCAATGTTGAAGATGAATTTAGTTTTTAAAAATTGCCTAGCTTACTTTTTAGAAGTTTTTCCTTCTATATCTAAGCTCTTAAGTAAACAATTAGCAACATCTTTAATTTTTCATATTATGTAGTAGTTTGTGGTGCCTCTTTATTTATAATTTGTATCATGGACTCGTGATAAGTAGACATCTTACAGGAGTCATACTTTCCTACTGCTCCACTACTTTTTGGTTCCTTTGATCATCCTTCAAGGATTGAAATAGAATATTCTGTTTTAATGTTTTCTGATTTCTTATGGCATACATCAGTATGGTGATGTTTGCATAGGCAACACAACAGTTTGTGTGGTTTGGGAGAGTTATTTTTTTATATGCTTCCTATTATGAACCAACTAAAATATGTTAAAGGAACAAGAAAATTCCTATGCTTTCCTGCCCATTTTTATATTGCAAGACAGGAATTTTTCCTTTCATTAGAAATATATTCAGTGATTGTTAATATCTATGTCATTGGAAGAAAAGAAAGTACTGTTGCATCTACAAAACTTGAACTTGATTTAACAGTACAACCATTGCAAATATTTTACGGAGATATTTGAAAGAAAATTGAAGTCTAAAGACTCAGGTAATATCAACATTCCACATAATATATTTTCTACTGGAATACTTCATTGTATCTCTTTTATCCTTAGTTCTTTCTTGAAGTTATCTCATTGTAAAATAGAGATTCAGTAATGAAATATAGTTTTAGATTCAGTAGTTGGGATACTGGACATTTTTTAATCACTGTTAAGAGTTAGATATTTAGATATTAAATTCCATGAAGGAACAGCATCTGGTGCATATTTGAACTTTTGGATCTAGATGGAGTTGACATTTTATTTTTCACCTCAAGATCCATCCCAAGCATACACTGCTCAACAGCTGCTATTTTAGAGGCATTTTGCTAATATTCACTACCTGAACTCATACATATCATTGTTTCTTTCTTTGGTTTGTTCAGTTTATAAAGTGCTTCTTCAAGATGACAGGCTAGCATCTGAATTTGCAAAAACTTGATTTTCATTTAGAATTCAGCATTTTCTTTTCTTATGAATTGAAGTACATCCTAAGTTGCAAGTTAATAGCATCCAGTCTAAATTTATGAGGTGGATACTGGTTTTGCTTCTTGCATTCTCTGCTACACTCAGTACTAAACTTACAAATGTATAATTACATAGCTGATCTTTCTTCCATGTAATTCATGTTTTATTTAATATAATTTTATACAGAATTTATTTATTTAGAGATGAAATCATGTCTTAGTAGCACAATATGGAAAAAGGGTTGATGATGGATGGATGGATGGATGGATGGATAGAACGATCTTTCACTTATAATGATAACAGCAAGATTTTATATAAGTGATACAGTAAATGTAGCAAAATAACTAACAATGTCCATAGCATAATTAAGTTTAGCATTCTCTTGAGTCCGATTATACAAAAATAGGATTAAGAAAACATTAAAGTTTACATTTTGAATAAAAAGGCTAAATAAGCCCAAAAGAGTAGATTCTGCTAGCTATGCAGCACACTAGCTATGTTAAATGAATTTATAAAGCTGAAGAAGAATCAATTACTTAATGTGTTATTGCTCTCTTTAAAGAGGGGAAGGATATAAGGGGAGAATAAAATACATTTAATTTGGCTTAATAAACATTTAATTGCCCAAAAGATTTGGAATTTGGAATGAATTTATTTCATTAAAATTGTGATAATTGTTTTTATACATGTGATCTGTGTATGTTTGAAGCTTGAATCTGATTAGGGAATTTCTTTTGTGCTTCACTAAAAAGTCAGTCTTGAAGTTTCCAGTTAAAAACAGAGTCCTTTAAAGGTTTACATGCATAGTTTAAAAAGTGATTGTTTTTCTGGCTTTAATGATGGAATCAAGCAACAAATAACTTTCTCTCTCTCTTTCTAATGGCCTGCTATGTAAAGGACTTGGACCATGGTTTTAATCCCATTATGGTAGATGGAAAACATATACAAAACTAAAGATTAAATTCAGAATATATTTTGTACTATATTGCAATATTAGTTTTGTAAGATGCTGTAATGAAGAAAACAAAATGGATTCATTAAAGTTATATTTAGTTGAAAGAAGTACAGATATTTATCAAAAATGAATGTGTAAGCTACTTTTTTGGGGAGTATTTTAAATTGGTGAAAGAGATAAAAACTGTTTGGGTTAGCATTCAGCTATACATTTCTTTTGGGATTTTTTTTAATGCTGAAAAAGGTGGGTTAACAAATGCATAATTTTATTTACTTATTAGACTTTTTATCCCACGTTTTTACTTACAAGTAACCCAAAGAAGTAAACATACAATACCCTTCTCCACCTATTTTCTCCACAATAACACCCTATGAGGTAGGCTGGGCTGAGTTAGAGTGACTGGCCCAAAATCACCCGACCAACTTTCACGGCTAAGACAGGACTAGAACACATAGTCTCCTGGTTGTTAGGCTAACGCCACTTAAAGGTTTTAAGGCAAAACTGACTTTCTTGTATTTATACATTTTAATTTTCATTTAATTTAATAATTAAATTACATAATTCCAAAGTAGCTGATATGACAGAATGGTACATTCCATAAGTTTCTGAAAAGTAAAAGGAAATATCTGAGAATAAGAAGTCAAGTGAGAAAGTTTTGAAGTAAACTAATACACTAAGTACAAATAAGTTGCTTATTCTAGATGGTATTCATCCAATAGTTGCGAATAAATTTCAGGAAAGCTGACTCAATTTGTAACTTGTAAAAGAAAAATTACTTGGCAACCTTCATGTTTTAAATTAAATTCAACTTAGAAATACTTTAAATTCACAGTAAGGTGTAATCTATTTTTATTGATTTGATTGTGTGGCCACCCATCTCAGCAAGTGTCCCTTAGAGAATTAAAGAAGTTACAAATGTTCAAAGTTTTAAAATGAGTAGATTTTTCACTTTGGGCATGTTAAAACAAATATGGATGGAGGCATATTGCAATATCAAAACACAACTTCTGTGCCATGACTGGACATGTTGAATCATGACAACTGGATTCATTTCTTGTTGGTTTGAGATGTTTCACTGTTTATTATCCAAGTTGCTTTCTTCAGTCTGGGAACTTAACCTACTGTCCATCTCATAGAATGGACAGTAGGAGATGTGAATAGGTAGAGAGTCTTTGGGATGTAAATATTCGACTCCTAAATCCCTTACTCAAGTGGATCATTAAGTGTGGCCTCCTGATAAATTCGTGAAGTAGCCTTAATCTTCCTGGGGACTATTGAAAGAGCAGCATGAAAAATGGAGGATAGGTTGTATCCACCTCTATTGAGGGAAGGATTTTTCCACTTTGGTATAGATGGATTCGTTCAGTCCTTTCTAAAAGCACCTATCATTTCTGTCCAAAATGTGAACATTTAATGAGCGTCCTTTATCTTTAGCTGAAGGTAAACTGCTGATTCTGGTCCTGTGGTGTAGCTTCATCTTTGCTGGGGAATTCTCTTGTATAAAGGCTATTTGGTTTCTCCAATGTAGAGTTCTGAGCATTCCTTATTTCACTAGATTTATATACTACATTACTCTTCTTATGCTTTGGTGTTTGATTTTTAGAGTGGACAAGCCTCTGTCTCAATGCATTAAGAGGTTTGAAAACACAGGTATGTGGTGTTTTTCAAATATCCACTTTAGCTTCTCTGATATGCTGGCCATGTAAGGAATGATAAGGTTCTTCCATTGACTCTGGGTCTCAGCTGTATCTGCTGTTCCTTTGTTGGGTCTAGATGTTGATTTAATAAAGACACAATTTGGATACCCACAGGCCTTAAGAGCTGTCCTCATGTATTTGTTTTCTTTCTTTTTAGCATCCATGGTGGTGGGGATTATTTCTGCCCTGTGTTGTAGCATCTTGATGACTTGTAGTTCGTATTTAATGGATGATGGTTAATATGGTTACAGACAGAAACATAGCTGTGCCATGAGTTCCCATGTCACCTATTCTTGCCAACCTATACAGGGAAGAAATGAAGAAGGAAACAGCTTTTTCAGGGGATGGAACCATTTCACTGATTCAGGTATGTGGTTGACACCTGCATGAAATTCAAGGACGTATAGACTTTTACAGACCATATTAACACCATAGACTTGAACATCAAGTTTACGAAGAAAAACACCAAAGACAAGAGGTTGGCATTCCGAGACTGTTAAGTTCTTATTGGGACCTGTGGCAAGCTAAAAATAGAGATCTATAGAAAACCCACACATAGAGATCAATATCTGCTGTTTGACTCCCACCATCCACTTCAACACAAACTAGGAGTTATCAGGACACTACATTACAGGACAGAAACCATCCCCACCTCCATGGATGCCTAAAAAAACAAACACCCAAGGACAGCTGTTAAATGCCTGTGGGTATCTAATTTGGGCCTTTATTAAATCAACATCTAGATCCAACAAAAGGATAGTAGAAATTTCTGAGATTTAGAGTCAATAGAAGAACCTTGTGATTTTTTACATAACCAGTGTGTCAGAAGCTAAAGGAGATATTTAAAAAAAAAAAAAGACCTGAATGAGTTTCAAAGGGAACTGGGGGATATCTTTATGGCCATGCTACACAGTCCCACCGAAGCCCTGCCACAACATCAAATCAGAGGGCAGCCAAAGCTTTGGACAGGATTACATCCATGCAGCCTCTCTTGATGTTTCATGCCCACTTCTCTCCATGATTCACAGAGGAACTGCAGGCTTTGAAAAGAGCCAAGAGATCTCTGGAGTGCCATTAGAGGAAGGTGAAGAGTAAAGCCAACCAAACATAGGTTAGAGCTGCTATTAAGACCTATGTTTTTTAAGACTTATGCCTTGTGGCAGTAATACTCTGTTGTTATTGCATCTGCAGTGTTGCTCAGCAGCCCTGTTTAAAATTACCTGGTCCTTCCTTGGACAGGGAGGCTCAAAGGACCATCTTCAAGGCTGAGAAATTTCTGAAGCACCTGACAAAATAACTTGGATCCACTCCCAGTTGGATTCCATGTATGGGGCAGGTGCAGTAAAGATGCCTGGGGAGCAGTCTTACCTGGTTATCTGGGAACAATTCAATCCTGTTGGACCTGAGAAAATAGACATCGTCTTTAATACCATCAGGCCAATCTCCTGTCAATTAGACCCTTGATCCTCCTGGTTGGTGAAAGCTGCCAAGACAGGGACTTTCAGGTGAGTGCTAGCAATGATTACTTCTTCAATGCAGCAGGGGACATTTCCGGGACCATTTAAGGAGGCCCTGCTATGCCCACTTCATAAAAAGTCATGGATCCCAGCTGTCTGACAATTTTCATCCAGCTCTCACCTCCCTTTTTTAAGGAAGATGGTGAAAAGGGTGATTGCTTAGCAGCTTAAGAAGATCCTGGATGAAACTGATTATCTGGAATCTTCAGGCCTGTTTTAGGCCTGGTTATGGGACAGAAATGGCATTGGTTGCACTTGTGGATGATCTCTCGCAAGAGTGGGATAAAAGTAATGCATCCATCGTTGATCTACTTGACCTCTCAGCATCCTTCAGCACTATTGACCATGGTATCTTTTTGGGCTGGCTACAAGAGTTAGGACTGGGTGGCACAGTTTTGCCCTGGTTCACCTCCTTCATCCATGGCCAGTCCCAATTGGTGCTGATAGGGAGTGAGAGGTCCAGCCCACAGCTGATCCTTTGTGGCATGCTACTGGCTTGGTACTCTCTCAACATTTTTTTTTAACATTTACATGAAGCTGCTATGTGAGATCATCTGTCACCATGGGATGAGGTATCATCAGTATGTGGATGATACTTACATTTACATCTCCATTTGTGTGATCCAAGTGTGGCCGTGATTACCCTTTCACAGTGCCTGGAGGGCCTGGATGGGGAACAATAGGCTTCAACTGAACCCTGGTAAAAGTGGCTGTGGGTGTGAGGGACTTCGAGCTCTTGAACATCTTTGGTTATGGATGGCGTAGCAATGCCCCAGACAGACCCAGTGTGGAATTTGGAGATTTTCTTAGATTCATGACTCCTACACAATAAACAAGTGGGAGTCTTGGCTAGGAGAGCCTTTGCACATCTTCATGCTTTGCACAAATTGCACCTGTTCCTGGACCTATGCTCAGTCACTCATGCTGTAGTCATTTCTCATATGGACTATTACAATGCACTCTACATGGGGGCTACCCTTGAAGAGCATCTGGAAGCTACAGCTGGTGCAGAGTGTGGCTGCTCAGACAGTTCTTGCAGTCCTGAGGTGACCCGTGACATCGCTGTTACATGAGCTGCACTGGTTACCAGTTTGCTTCCTGGTTCAATTCAAGGTATTGATGCACAGGTCATGGCATGGGTCTAGATTACTTGAGGAACCATCTCTCC
>JANHZU010001583.1:212702-230393 GCA_032468055.1 Acrochordus granulatus
TCATCTCCATTTCATACCTGAAGAGTTAAACATAGTCTGAAGATGCAATTTTGATTTATGAAGCTATGTTTCATAGTAACTGAAAGCTATACTTACTTATGTATTAAGGGGTGATGACATAGAATGGGTTTCTATTACATCTTCATTTTGTTCAGATTTTTATCTGGAATGGTGGTGATACAAGTAATTGATTTTTAAAAAAAAATGTTTTCTAGACCTCACATTAGTTTTTTTTAATGTTTTTCTGCATCAGAATAATAAGAAGCCATGCTGCTGATTTTGATGATGTGCTGCCTTGTTTCAGTAGTGTAATAATAAAAATATTGTATAGTTTTGGGCTGTTTGGGTCAACAAACTTTTTTTTTTCATTATAAAACTCATAGCCAAATTTATTTTCTTTCTCAAGAAATCAGCTTATCCCATTCTCCTTTCATATTCTTAGGTGAGTCTAAGTCTTTTTGCCTTCACACTGATAAAAGTGACATCCTTAGCACACTGTTGTAAAGTCAGCTGAAAGATAGTACAAGTCTTGTGGTATTTGAGTTTGGAGTTTTTTGCTATTGATTTCAGAATTCCCATGCTTTCCTTACAGAGAAAAAAATGTCGAAGCCATTGATACTGATTTGCCATTGATACTGTCATGTTATTCTGACTGTAAACAAATAGAAAAGCTACATTTTTTCTTTAGATAAATCAGCATTTTTTAAAAAAGGTTTTTTTTAATTTACTGTATTTATAAATTACTTTAATCCAAATATTTGAGACAATATACTAAATATTTAACAATAATGTCATAATATAGTGGAATACAGTAAACAATACAGCACCAACAGCAATATTTCTACGTTTGGTTCAAATTTAACTTTGGCTGTTAAATCTTGAAAAATTTTCTGGAAGAAAACAGTTATTAACTAGCTTTCTAAGGGCTGGGAAAATAGAGTCATTCTTGGCTTGTAATAAGGGATAAGCTATTCCAAAGAAAATTACCACTGAGAATGATTTTCTTTATGAAAATTTAAATGAGATAAATATCTCTAACATACTCAAACTCTGAACAATACAGGACTTTATAGGTAATATAGGCATCATGAACTACACTCATAAGCAAAGAATAATCAATCACTGAACAATCACTGAAGTTCCATAGCAATGATATTATATCACAGTACAGCATTGAAGTACATGTAGCCACATTTCGTATCCTCTGAAGTTTTCTGAGGGACTTCAGGGGCAACCCCCTATGTAGTAAACAGAGGTTATCCATAGAAAGTCAATTCTCTTCTAGGAAACGTGGGAGTTTTCATTCATTCTTCCTGGCCATGATGTCTAGCAGGAGCTTTGAGTTCAAAGACCCATACTGTAAGCCTGAACTTTAAAATAAAACAAATCTCCATTAGGAGCCAAATTTGGTAGTATTGTGTAATCAGATTTCGTAATAAACTGGGAGAATAAACTTGAAGAAAAGGAAAAAAAGCCATAGCCAGGGCAATAGTCAGATAGTATAAATGTGACTATTGTAATTGCTAAGTAATCAAATGTAACTGGTATCACCAGCATATTTATATTTCAACCATATACTGATGAATGACTGATTTCTACCTTTTTGTGTAGATATTAAACACGTCAGGAAAAAAGTCCTGGGGGACTCTTTATTGGAGTGGCTGCTGACTCAACTTGTCCACTCACTACCACTACTTGGACCCACCCACTCATGGAGTGGAACTACAATAAAACAGTGCTCCCTTGTCACAAGATTTGCTGGCAACCTAGAGGATACCTAGAGGACAAAGGTCCTTGAGAGGTACAGCAGGACAAGGACAATGGTATCCTAAACTATATCCTAAAATGATCCGAATTTATTCAAAGTCATCAATAACTAGTGCAGTATGTGCTTTATACTTCTTTAGCAATTGTCCCACACAGTAGCAGAGACTGCTATACTAGTTCACTGGCATCATTTGATGCAATTATGGGCCTGGTTTGGGGTGGGTGCAAGCAATCTTTAAGTCTTTCTGCAGCATTCCTTCAAGCAACTCTTTGGCACTTGCCACTGACCTCTAGTAGGAGACTTATTTGGCAAGTGTCTTCTTGTCATCACACAAGACATGGCTTGTGCTTTGTACCTTGGCCTGAATCCTGATTACCACAGTTTCAGATAGTACACATGTTCTGGACACGCCTTTAATGGCTAATCCATTATTTCTTCAATGAGTTGATTAGCTCTACCTAGAAAGCCAACTTTTTCAAAATTTGCAAAGCCCAATATTGAAGCTGACCCTAAATCGATTGCTTAAATAGGTCTGCCTTTTTGTCATGGATATGTTTTCTATATACTGTATATGCAAATGTTTGGCTCATTGACATCTTGGAACAATGGACTGTGAAATAAGAGGTATGAAGTTCTGAACATGGCATATTATCCTGGCTTTCAACTGACAGGAAGCCAGAATTCTACTATTCAGATGTGACTGGGAACTTAGGTGTAATGAAAAGCAGGATTTCCTTGCCAAAATCAACACGTGAGAGAAAAAAAAGGAAATTGATAATGAGAACCATATTGCTATGACATTATGTGAATGAGACCCAAACATAGCAAATGTATTTAATAAAATTATTAAATGCATTTAATAAATACATTTAATAAAATAAATTTATTAAATGTATTTAATCAATCTTAATAGGAATAAAGCTTTTATTGTACCATATATTGGCACTGAAATTAAAATATAGGTTTTCAATATGTATTATGCTCTTAAAACTAACTTGAATAAAATAACATTTTTGGAGAGATTACTGTAGAATTTTTCATGTCTTTAAAAAACAATATGCATTTTTCTTTGTTTTCATTTTAAAGACTATATTAGGTTGAATTTTTCTTTCTGTGTGATAATTATTGTTCTTATCATTAAACATTATTAAATCCTGTATATGATATTTATGTTACAGAAAAATTGTCAGTTTTATTTAAATTTTCCAATAATTATCATTTAAAGAAATAGTAAGCCATTAGCCCAAAGATCAACATAAATCTAATATTTTGATTTTGTTTCCACAATGAAGAGATTATAAAGCTCTTTGTAAGAGACAAATTGAGACCATAGTATTCTTGGTTCTTTTATGATTTCGTATATTGACTGTAATGTTTTTTTACCTCTCTAGGCCTTGCCATTTGTGGATCACAAAGTGGATTATAAAAGAATAGTGATTAAAGAACTGCAGATCCTCTGTGCAATAGGTAAGTATTATTATTCTCCTTTTACAGATGGGGGAATCATGGACAGAGAGGTGTGAGGTGCAATCCTATACTGTATATTCCTACCAGAAGTGAGCCCCATTGAGTTCAATGGGATTTGCTCCCAGGTAAGTGAGTATAGGATTGTAGTTTTAGATTTGTATGTTATGTTATTTCCGTTTCCTTTTTCTACCTCCAAAAGACAAAGCCAAAAGTAGCTCAGATATCTTCATATACTCTTCTTTAACCATAGAATAATTCTTCTTTTCACATAACCTCTCTGACTTTATTTCCCCAACTGTAAAGCAAGGATAATAATACAGACTGAGACAGATTTCTGGATTGGCACTTTTTAGTAGTTGCAGAAAACTGAAAGATTAGTATTGACTCCACTTTACTTGCCAATCATATTATTTTAGGAGTTTGGAGTAAAAGAAAAAAAATATTTTATATTATATAAAACAAATTAAATAAGTTACAGGGAATCAGCTTTAAAAAAGAATAATCATAGAAATACTTAAAAAGAAGTATCAATTGTAGTATTTACGTAACATAGTCCTTTTATTTTATTTATTATTTGTGTGATTACTGATCACACAAATTAAATAGTATGTAGGTAAAGATATAGATAATGTGTGTGTGTGTGCGCGCGTGTGCATTCGCTCACAGAATGTTTAATTAGGATTTAGAAGAATATTTTCCACATCGAAAGTCACAGACGGATCATGAACCTTTTGTGCCTGAAGCTAGTAATCAAAGGCCAAAAGCTTCAGTCTACAGTTCTCTTCTCTAACTACCCAAGAATTGAAGATGTATTATTTTTTTCTTATAGTGCTTGTGTGATTTAAGAGATTTTTATTTACATAAAACTAAATTAGATCCAGTTAAACCCAAGTCCTTAAATTTAAACAGGTTTCCTCCCATTAAGCTATCTTAGATCTACCCAATTTCATACAGAAAGTGACTGATAAAGCTTTACATGCCATATTTTTGAATAGGATTTTTTTTTCAAATTGTGGATACAGTTTCACCATTTAGTTTCATATTATGGTCCACATAAAGCACCAAATGAATAAAATGCAGCAGCATTTACAAATATATATATATATTATGAGATAATATAACAATAGTCACTTTTGACTTCATATTTATTTGTCTTTGAGAAATAATGTGCTTATCAATTATCCCTTTCCCAAAAGTAGAGATTATTTGTAATATGTTTTGTAAATCTTTTAAATTTAAATTTACTGACTCATTGTAATCTTCTAGAAAAATTATTTGCCATTAATCACTATTTATCTTCCCTTTTCCAAATTTCATTTGTCTAATACGGTGGGATGAAGATAAGACTCGTAAGAAGAATGGAAGGACAGTTAGGGAAGTGTTGGGTGTATATTGTAGCTTCAGAACCAAATATAGATGCAATTGTACTTAAATACTTTTCAGAGTATTAGGTAAGGAAAGGGAAAAGGGAAGGGAAGGCAATGGGAGCAAAGCTGATCATGAGCCAGACTCAAATTACAGTTGGTTTTATTTCTATGTGGGATTGACTTATAACAGGTTCTGGAGTCTATAAATTAGGAAAATTGATTTCCTAAATATAACTTTTATTAATTTCAGTGGAATTTCTATGGATGAAATTTCTGTTTTTGTGACTTAGCTTAGTTATATCTACGCATTTTGGAATGCTGATGTGCATACATAATGCAGAAATAAAATGACTTGGACTGCTGATTTAAAACACATAAAAGTAGAAATGACTGAACTACTAATATTCATAATAAATGATACTGCTTTTGTATTAAATGATACTACATTTCAATAATAAGAAATATGTTAATATATTTTAGATTAGGTTTATTCTTGCTTTTATCTCTGGTTTTTTTTTAGAGCATTATGAATGACTAAGGGAAATTTCAGTGGTGCATACTTTAATATTATATACTAGTTATATACAGAATTGCATAATAATTATATTAGATAGAGTTCACCAGAATATTATTATATGCAGGATTAAGGTCTTATTTGGCAAGAAAGTAATTTTATTAAAAATTTGCATGCAGTTAGAGATGTTGAATAAGATACTATTTGATCATAAGGTCAAATTGCAATGAAATAATATTTAAAACATTTATTTAAATATGTTGGTATGAAGTTTATTCTAATTAGTGACTATCTGAGTTATAAATAATATATGGCTTTCTCTATTGAATGTATCGGTGTTTTTCCTAGTAATAATAATGGTACTGTTGTTTGCGTTACAACTTTAATTCTAAAATATGAACTAGAAACAGTTTTTAGGATGATATCCCTGTTTCAGTGTGATTCCTACATGTACAAATATCAGCAGTTTATTCTGAATTCAAAAATTATTATCCTAAGTTTATTGATTATGTAAACAAATATTTGGATAATTCTGCAATAACTGTAATGATAGTTTAATTATTTCTTAAGAGATAGTAGTCCCAGTAAAGAGATAGTTTATATTGTTGCAGAAACTTATATGAATCATTGGATTTTCACCTACCTTGAAGCTTACTGTATTTTTTTTCTTCTAACTACACCAGTCATGAAGAACATATAGCAGTGTTTATATAAACATGCCAATGTATGATGTATCTGATAAAGTGATCACTAAAGTGGTCACTGATTCATGACATTTTATTTTGTAATGCTGTTTGAGGGATCTTCCCAAGTAATCTGTACATGCAAGTGCAGACCAAAATGACACTGCCATTGGAAAAACCATATTTTCTCAGATGAAGAAGAAAGTCCTCAACAGGCCAATCTGGATCTTTAATTAATTAGATTTTTGTTGCTGAAAGTAGTTCATACAGATGGGTTCTTTATCTATGCAGACTCTAGCACTGCACAACAAAAAGAACAATATTACAAATACAGTGCTGCATGGTAAAGTAATAACAAATAAACATCTAAGGTGAAAACCGTGTTAGAACATTTGGTCTTCAAGGCTTTGCAGACACATAGGCAAGTGATGCATAATGTACTTCTGAAGGAAAAATGCTACTAATGAAAAGGACTGCCATTAAGAGAGTATTGTAAAAAATAGAAAGCAAGTCTTCCCTTTTTTAAAAAAAATTAACTGCAATGAAAAGGAAATTTTAACTCAATAACTTTGTAGTCTTTGTTCCAAGAGATGGGAAAAAAATCTTATTTTTAAGAAAGCCATCCTTTCTCTACCTACAGTTTTCTTGATTGATCAACATTCTGTGATAGCTATACTGTGAGCCTCAATTAAGAAGATTAATGGGAGGAAAAAGTGTCTGTTAAAGGAGAACGTTCATTAAATCCACATCAGATTGTATATAGTTTAACGTGTATAAAATGGTGAATAGATTTTAAATGCACATACAGGAACATGCAGTGTACAATTTCTGCCAGTTTGTTTCAGGTGCATCTGAAATCGATTGGACTGAATATTTATGGAACTTTTTTAAAAAAGGTAAAGGTAAAGGTTTCCCCTGACAGTTATGATGGTGGTCACAACTGGTGATGGAGGATGGTGCTCACTCCTTTTCATAGCTGAAGAGCCAGATTGTCTGAAGACTCTTCCATGGTCATGTGGCTGGCATGACTATATGCTGAGGTTTATGGAAAGGTGATACTGAACTTTACATCAAGCATTAGAGTGTTCTGTAGAACATTTTTCCCTTTGAATAATTAGCTCTAACATTATCACAAGCTTGCTTTTGATTCCAGATACCTTATTAGATGAAAACTATCCATCATCTTCCTTATTAGATAAAAAAAGTTATTAAAAACTACTATTACCACCATCATCACCACCACCATGAGTCTGCAGGACTAGTTTCATAATTCATATTTGTAGCTAATATGTTTGTTTTCATTTAAATATTAATTGATAGATATTAATGTCATTCCAAAAAGCATTGTTGACTACCACTGTATACAAATAATGCTTGTTGTTCAGTTCAAAACTATTTATTTAAAATCACAAAGCATTGTATCACAAGTCATAGCTATATTACCTTATTGATTTCATTGGAAATTAGATGAAGCTAAATGTGGGAAGAATTCCATCCATGATTGCTCAAAGGTAAATTGTACTGAAATCAGTGTGTTTGGCTCCTTAGAAGGATGTATAACTATGTAGCCACTATCAATGTCAAAGTATTTTTGTAATGAACATTCACCTTAACAATTTCTAAATAAATTAGATGGTATTTGGAGGAACTTCAGTAGAACCAAAACATGTTATTTGTATTTCTATCCCTATATCGCTGTATCATCTCTATCTATATGCTATAATAATCAGTATTTGAATAGTTGTCATATTTGTGTAGATAGATTATTTTATAATTATTTTATTTATTTATTTATTAAATTTATATGCCACCCATTTCACTAACAGCAACTCTGGGCAATTATAGATATTTATAGTACTACATCAATTCTAGATATGTTGTGGAAAGGGAGCTCACAATCTTTTCATCCATACATTTACATAATGGTTCTGAGATCAAATGTGTCAAAGGAGGGTAAGATTTTTGATAGTGAATTAATTAGATCAGAAATATCAAATGTATGTTGTGAGTTTTGAGAAATGTTGGGGAACTGAGAGAGCATGAGAAATAAGTTGTCTCCCAATAAGTTAGTTATATACTGTTGTGTATTGTAACAATTGCTTACTGTTGTGTATTGTAATAATTGCTTACTGATGAACATTATAAAAATCTTATTATTTATTGGGATAGTTCTTAAAATTACAATGCAGATCAGTAAATCACTTTAAAGAAAATTACATTAAGAAAACCTAGCCACTTCAGATCTAATATTTTTCTAATAGTTTTGATATAAATTAGAGTACTATTTCTCTTACAGTAATTTCTAGAATTTAATTATAATGTTATTATATGTTGAATTTATTTTATTTATTTTTATAATAATGGAGTTAAAACAGAAAATACATTGTCCTTAGCATGAGATATTGAAAATTTGGCAATTTAGATTTCAATTCATTAAATATGAAAACAATCCTTCCAATTGCCAGCTTGATGATAAATCTTGAACTTAAAGGAGCAAGCTGACTTCTTGTGATGCAGAATTTTTTTTATAAGGCTGCATTTTTCTGAATAGCAGGACAATGTTTTTGATAAAATTGACAATGTTTTTGAATATAGTTCATGTCTGAAGTTCATAATTCCTATCTAAGACAGACTGCTTATTTGGAAAATTTTATCTTTTTTCATGCAAAATTGTCACATTATATATATAAACTTATTTTCAGTATTTAAATCAAAGCTGTATACTTAGTCCAAGTTAGAAACAGAATGAAATGACCTGGCGTATTCTCATATTGAACTCATAAGTACTAAATTCTGAGAAATTTACTTACTATTATGATATATTTATTAATGATTTGGAGAAAATGCTTATCTGAATCTCTCTTGAGTTCAGTAATTTAAATGTTTATGAATGTTTATGATTTGAATGATATGATTATGAACCATAATCTTATATTAAAAATAACTAAAACTGAAATACTGATCTTTGTTATGATTGCTTCTGCTGTTTAGCACAGAAACAGTTAGGTACCGCATGTTAACCTTGACTTATCTAAGAGATTTTTTTTTCTTTTTCTCCACAGCACGGAAAAGGATATGCTAGTCAGTTCTACAGGACTTACCTGAAGCAGCATGATTTGCACAAAAGTCGACCAACAAAAGCATCAACTTTTCAACTTCATTATCTTGGCCATCCAGTTCTGTGTTAACTGAAGAATTATTGTGCTGTTGGAGACGTTATGGCCAATCGTAGGACCTAGTTGCTCTCAGCGGGCCTGAGAAATGAGTTGAAATGTACGGAACTAAAGAAACTCAAAGAGGCGGCTGATTTTGCCTCTCCGATTAGTGTGTGCCTGTTTACAGCACTATATAGCTCCCTCTTTCTCTTTCTCTCTCCAAATGTCACTGAGCCCTTTAGATGTTTATATTCGCCACAAGAAGCCAATCATACAGATTTTAAAAAAGGAAACGTGCATTATAAATGCAATATCACTGTTTTAAAGTTGACTGTTTTATATTATTTTTGTGTGATCAAGTGTCCCCCAGACTATTCCAACTTTACAAAAGAAATTGTGAATCATGTTCTTTTCACCCGTGGGTCTTGAAAATGTTGTTAATCTGCAGGCCCACAAAATATCAAAGACATTATGTAGTTTATACACCGTGTTGCAAAGTGTTTACTGTACTATTTCAAAGCTTCTAAATAAATATAAAATATATATATTATATTACATATAATTTTCCGGGAAACGTGGTACCATTTAGTTGATTTTTAAATGAATTCATACAGTCTGCATCATACCCTAAGCTGAGAAGGTAATTCAGGGTCCTTAAATTAACCTTGCCTAAAAATATAAAAAATAAATATTTAATAATAATCCCCCAAATTTTGTACTTTGGTCAATCCTGTTTGTCCTTGTTTTAAAAAAAAAAGGCTGTAAGCAACAACATTTTTTTCTGAAAATTGTACTGAATTTCCAATGCCAAAGATACAGCTGTCAATAATTATGAAAATAAGCACTGACTGTACTGTCAACCTCCATTATTTTGATTCTATTTCTATGGCTTTTAATTTAGAATCAAAAATTTTTTATAATGGCTCTATAAACTCACATGTATATGTTGTTAAAAAGTACATTGGGTGTCTGTACATTTTGAAATGTAATATATGATAAAAACGACAATAACTAATTTAATGACATTCTTTTCCCATTCTCCAAGAAACATAGCTTACATACATAATAATTTGTCATAGTTTTGTACCAATATGTCTTTTCAGGAAGTCTTGAATTGATTTTTAAAGGCAAGCCAAGGACAGAATCATAGTCGAATATTAATTTGAATTTGTCCTTTTAATACTAATGCAACTTGAAGTTAATTTTAGTTGATACTGATTTCATTGTTAACTAGTTTAATCCCATCAATGTTATTTTTATAAGAGTTTCATGGTTTGACGTATGTCAGAAAGGATATTTTAATTAGAAAAAGAATAAATTGTCAAACATTCAGAACTTAGTAAAGCTTACCTTTATTTTATGATTATTAAGTTTGAAAACTATAAAGACCTATCTATCTTCATTCCTTCCTTCCTTGACTAGTTCACAAAGGGAATTTTAAAATAGTATCTGTGATATAGGCTATTGTTTTATGTAGAACCTAAGGTCATAGGGTTATATGCAGCTTTTGAAAGCTTAAGTGTAGCCCTCAGAATTTTTTTTACCACATTTCTAATGTAATAGGAAGTCATAATTAAAACATGACTGAAAAGAAATCATATTATAGCTATATTTTATTTATTTTAATTAAATGTAAATTCAAATCTACTGAGCCTGAGTGTGGTCTTTGGCTCAGAAAAAAAAGTACACTTCCGTTTTAGGTGAAAATGGATGCAGCATGCTTCAGCATTAATGGGCAGCATCCTCTTTTATTCAGGAAATTTGAGATCACAACTATGAACCACTATTTATTTACTCATATTTGAAAATTGTTCACAGGCTAAATTATGATTCAGTAAAACTAAGAGTGGAAAAAGGTAGCTCTCAAACTAATAAAGAAGAAAAGAGAATCATCCATGGATAGCTTTTAATTTTGGATCCCATGTACTGTATGCAGCAGAAAGGAATTTCTTTATATGCCAATACTTTAATTCATGACAGTGGAGAGGGGAGCATTTCATGTAAACACTTCTATACTTCCAGGTATGAGTGCATCCCATGCCTAAGATATTTAAGCTCGCATTAACCATGGAATAACCACGATCTTTCCTTTCATTATTTTTCTTGCAATATTCCGATGGTATGAATGGGAAGGATGTGCATAAAATATTTCAACAATGGAATGATAACTGATGTCAGTTTCCAAATTGTTCACAAAAATACTTCTGCTGAAAATTTTGAATGCTTCTTTCTAAAATATTTGTATACTGACATAAATTTATTGCAATTCTTTTAATGATGTGTAATATATATATAAAACACGGGGAGGGGGAGCACAGAAAATAATGATTTAATTTGAAGAAACATAGCCGTAAAATCTTTAGCTTTTGGTAATAGAAGTTTGGTCACCTTTATGCCTTGTTAGTTTTATGGGGAAATGGGCTATTTTAATAATGAAATGTGTGAAGCATTAAACAATCTGCCAAGTTGTTGCTGATTTTAAGGCAAGAAATTGATACCCTTGGAATTGGTTCACTTTATTTTTACAGCCTTTCACTATAGTGATGTTTTTTGTTAATTAGGATTCTTTCTAGTCTTGTGGAGACAAATAATCACATTTTCTTTTTAAATAGACTATTAAAGTATTGTTTATTTACCAAATATCTCCCTCACATTTTGCATGCAACTTTTTGGGGAAAAATCCTTATATTACTTACATTAATTCCATCTCTCTGTGATTAGTTGTCTGCAATGGACATACATATACATCATGCTTCAGTGTATCTTATTCTCTTAGCAATATATATCAAATATACAATGGACGTCAGAGAGATTCACATCAGCAAAGGGATTTTTTATACTTTTAAATATTTTTTTTTTGTGCTTGGCAATAGTGGAACTTGATGAAAAGAAGAGTAACCAAACAATAAAAACTGGAGTTTGTTCCAATAGCACATGATTCAAATGAAAGCATATAGAAACACTGTGGTAAAATCAAACAACAATTATATACAGTAACTGTCAAAAATATAATGTGGTTTGAATAATTTGTCATTTAAATAGTTTACAAATTGTCTTGATGGATTGGTGCTTTTTTATGAATGGGAATGAGACTTTCATTTCATTTGTATTAACTGTGTAGGATGAAAATCAATTTGAAAATAATTTTTATACTTCTCATGTGAATTTAAGAGAACTTCCCCAACAGTGTGAAGATGTAGAACACATTGTAACATGCAGAAGTTCAAGGTGAAATCCTTAAGAAGTTATTTTGTACCCTGGAATCTAGTTAAAGAAAACTAAACTACAGGCCAACTGTTTACACAGTTCTAAATGTATCCCAGATTGAATGAAAACAGATCTTTTATTGAAGCAATACAGTTTAAGCTGCCTGAGAAATATAAGGAAGCTACTTCAGAATGTTGAAGGAAGCATATGTTTTTCAGCATATGTAATACAGTATTATGGAAAAAAATGAATATCTTAATTTGCAGTCATATTACCCAGTTTCTTTGGAATAAGCTTCACTGTACTCAGGTCTTGCTTCTGAATAGAGATGCATATGAATTTGCTGTTAACATATATACTTTAAAAATAATTTTAATCCACAAATAATATATTAGAATTATATTTGTGTTAATATACATATCTGCAGATGTGATATGCTGAATAGATAAAGCAACTGCTTTCTTCCAACAAATGCGTTCAGTGTAGACCATGTCTACACCACCATAAACACAGCAACCAAACTAAAATTATTTAACGCTATTATCATACTGTCTGCCATCTATGCCAGAGAGATGTGGAAATTTACAAAAAGAATTATCCATAAGATCAATGTCTTCCAACAATGTTGTCTCAAAAGGATTCTTCATATCTCATATTGGGACCATGTCGCAAACAAAGAACTTCTACAAAGAAGTCATTCCCTAATGGTGGCACGTGCTCCATGTGAGTGAGCAATGCCCAATGAAGACCACAATCAATGGGATCTCACCAGATGGTTGGAGAAAAAAAGGAAGGCCAAAGAAAACCTGGTACCAAATATTTCAGAAAGATCTGGAAAATATAATCCTTGAATGGTTAGATGCAGAGACTAGCTGCAGACTTAGAACAAGGGAGAAAACTTGAAGCTTTCAGCTGTGCTTGGCACAGGACATGATGATAATATATACACATATGATCTACATCACTATCAAGAACAGGTGTTATATTTTTAAAGCCAATTAATAGCTGTTTCCTTAGAAGAAAATTTAAAAAAATGAGTATTGCTTTCGTAAGCCATGTGCATAGGTATGAAATTGTTTTTCAATATCACATGCATATGTAAAATAACAAATCTTAGAGCTCCAATCCAGTAACTGCATTCTGGAGTTCTGCATATAGCATGGCTTCTCTGACTGTTTCCTTAACCCTATCCAATATTAATAAGTTAGTGTCTGTGTTCTGATAGAGGTTTCCACAGTATTTGCGAGGAGTCACTCTTTTGCTATTTGTGATTTTAAAAAGACACTTAAGTTCACATCACAAATCAAATCTTAAACTCTCTTGAATCTCGCCTCTGTATATTTATATTTTGATTATTATTTATTAATGGAAATAATGTAATTGATTTATTAGGGGCAATATAAATTGTTTTATAATATAGTAAAGCAGTTTTATAAGCTATCCAAACTATGTATTGTCTACAACAATATTTTGAAAGCTGCTGGCATGCTTTAATTATTATATTGGAAATGGAACTGCAGCGGAAAGGTGGGAATATGATATTTCCAATGGAGAGCCAAGTTTACCATCAGACAATTCATTAACAGGCTTTTAGTGAAATTGGAGAAATGCTAAACCTAAACAAAGATTTATGCAGTGTTGTTTTCCATTAAAAACAGCAGGAAATTGTATTGATTTCTGCATAATTGTATGCAGAAGCAATACAATTGCTTGTATTATACTCTGGTGGTCACTCTCACCAGAAAAATGTAAAAGTGAAAATACCATGTAACCATATTACTGTATACATATTTGCAATAGCTTTATAGGATTTTTAGAAAGTAATCCTATACCTAGTATTAACCTTAGCTACCCTTGAATGCGAAACACAAAACTCTTCCACTTTCCAACATTAAACCTCATAGAAATAAAATTTGAAGTTCAAATATGTGGTGAGTAGCCCCCTACTTATCCTGTTTATAGCAAAGCATCTCTAGGATATAATTAAGGCTCTATATATTGATGTTTTTTCATCAGTTTAAAAAATGTATTCCATCAAAATGGAAGTTAACTCAGTTCAGGACACATACTTTGTACATGACTGAAAATCACACTTTTGTAGACAATCTAAACTGAACGAATTATTGGCTCGATAGTAGACAGTATCCTATGGACCATAAAACAGTGGCATTATTTTGCCATTAATATTGTAATCTATGATCAGTTCAATAATGAACTTGTTTGCGTAAATTTCTGTAAGCCACGTTAGAAATTAGGATGATTTATATGTTTATTATTAATACCTTTATTCTACTTCAGTCAGTATGATTCCAAGTAGCTGTAGAATAAGATAGTGTATGTACCTACTTTGTGCTGGTATGGTGGTTATTTCCCCATTAGGTTTCAATATGATATAATTCACGTCCAGTCTCCTCTGTGTTCATTTTTTTTCTGATGGCATACTTGTATTATCTGGCAGATTTCAAAAGGAACTGGAAGAAAGTAGTAGTAATAAAGTAGGTTTGCATACCCAAAGAGGGTTGTTTCCTTTTATAACTTCCATCTGGCATATTTTAAAATTTTGTATTGTGCTTCTAGTACCCTGATTCAGGTGTGTTTTTCAGTGTCATTTACTATACACATGGATTTATTCATCTGCAATTTAATTTTGAAAAACAAAGGAATGGCCACACGCCATGTACTCATTAATATAAACAAGGGAACCAGAACCTAGGAAAACTCTTGGTAAATGAAAGCAAATAAAAAATCTAGATTGAGCTGCAGATTTTTTTAATGCCATCACATTAAAACTAACGAGAATTGCATCATTATTTCTCTAGTAGAATGGTTTTTGTTAAAGTTGATGTACCTTTGGACCTTGATCCACTTGCATCTGACCATACAACATATACTCTCTATAATGTATTTGTTCTGCCATGTCAATCAAATCATGAGAAAGCAGATTTTAAATTATAGTTAGCTGTTAAAGTAGTGCTTTTCCCTTAAGCTGACAGCTTGATAATTTAATGAGAGGAAAATGTATTCTGATTCTACAGCAATGTTGGCATATTGCAGGTCACTATTTGTTTCTTTGGGTTGGTTCTGTGTCTCTTCTGGGTCCAAGACAATTATCTCAGCCCCTCTTTTCTTCCTGAAAAAGGATAAAAGTTAATTGCAGCTTTTGCTGCTAGGATACCAGGAGCACCATGCTGCCAATTGAACAGTAGGATGAGAAATTGCATGTAAAGGAGAGAGAGCTGACTCTTTCAATAGCTCTTGGGAGAAATAGCTCTTTCATATTACTTAGCAGCTCTACCCCCATAACCATTGCTTAACTAATTGGTGGCTTGTGAGGGTGCACTAAGCACTCTTTCAAAAAAAGAAATGAGTGAGGATGGGAGCTATTTTTTAATGTTTGTTGCTCCTTGGACAGAATAGCTAATCAAAAGATGGAGGTGTGCTCCATAAATTTTATCCACTTAATCCAGCAACCCACATCTCTACCCTACAGATAAGTTGCCTGGCATATTTATAACTGACCTTTAGGAGGAAGGAGCTGTCTGATGAAGCAGAAGACTCTTCATCCTCATGGATTAAGTACTGGATGGGATTGTCTGTGAGTTGTGGAACTGCATGGTAAAATAGGAAAGGCTTTCCAAATTGTATCTCTCCCCTATCTGGCAGGCTTCAGAAGTGTCAGCTGATCATATTCATGGTTCTAGGCATCTGATAAAGTTATGTGGTGATTATAACTATATTGTTACTTGATAGTTTTTTGCTGCCTAGTAACATTAAGAAATAGGGATGGCAGCAAAGATGCGCTTCCATCTCATTATTCTTCCCTAATTATTTGATAATTCTTGGTACAAAAAAAAATATATCAGCAAGTTTATTCTGTGTTCCTCCCTAAGAATTCAAATCTATTATTGTAAATGTGTTTTAGAAGATATTGTTCTCTTCCACAGTTTTTGAACTAAAATTATCTTAGAATTTAAATGAACAGATCACTATTCTATTGACAGGAAAACATTCAAATAAAATTATATTGGTTCAGATGTCATAAAGTATCTGCAAAGTATTGTAGGAAAAAATGTAAATTGAGAGAAATGGAAGGGAGAAACAAGTATTTTATCTATCATGTTAAGCATCATTTCCAAGCCTTCCCCTCCCCCCTTTGTTTCTTTTTTATTTCTCAGGCTAATCAGAAAAATAAAGTATCTTTTCAAACATAGATTTATATTTTAAAAATCCACCGCTTTGGACTATTAAAATAATGATCATGAATTCAGTTTAGATAAGATTTTGTCTTAAACACTCTGAAACAAAGAGAACAAATGTCACAGAATTACACATTTTATTTTTCTGCATTATTATTTTTTAGATTTATATTTCCAGAAGCTCAAGGAGCGTTATATGAGAATGTTCTTTCATTTCATCTCCCCACAACTCCATGAGAAAATGCAGTCCAAAATATCAGGAGGGAAATAGGTGGATAAAGATTATGTCTCATAATGAATAAAAAACAGTGACATGAAACAATACTGTTAATAACATCATAGAGGCTGTTTTGCAGTTGATATCCATTCTATTGTATTTGTTTTATGAAATATAAATCAGATAACTATATTCAAGATTAGCTTTTCTTTGCCAACAACAAAAACTTGTGCAAAAAAATTATTATTTTTCAAGTAGTCCTAAGAATATCAATACCACTAAGAAGTATCTAAATTGTAATACCCCATACTGATTACTACACCAAGACATTATCATAAGCCAGTGACATCATAATACAATTATAGGAATAGCTGCAGGATTGTATAAACCAATGTTTCTAAATAAATATTTATTTTTCCATGTTAATTGTATATGGTGATTCTAGGACCAATGTTGGTGGATTTTTATAGTAGCATTATTACCAATAATTTATGTAAATCTGGACAGCTATATAATGTGTTGCATGTATTACTGAAAATCAAATGAAAAGCAGTGCAATGTACGCTGTCTGACTTCTTCAGACAAACCAGTTAAATTGGCTCATAGTAGCAGATTAAAAGGCATACAGCTGAATTTCTTGCCATGACTGATTGGGCCATTTTATCTTTTGCAAAGATCTATTTATTCTTACTTCAAATGTTAATTGGCAAGAGACTTTTAACATGTCTATGAAAAGAATAAGGTATCTGTTTCTCTAAAGGTGTTTACTATTGTAGCTCTTAGACTTCATTCTTGGAACTTTAAGTTATTCCAAAGAAAAGGGGATTTGCAAATGAATTCTTCAGTGAGCAGAGAGCATATTTAACATTCCATGTGCTGTGTGCTGTTTAAATATATAAACTTGAATTCATGGAAGTTCAGTGCTCAATTTCTACTCTTATTTTTATTAAGATTCATTTTCTTTCCTTAAAAAGAGACTAAAATAGAACCAACAGAAAAAAAGGAAATATTCCAAGGCTGAGAAGCATAAATTAAGGATGTCTAAGGAAATATTCCCCCCAGTGAGGCACCACCTTGCTGTGGTTGGGGGGCTTGTGTGCTCTAATGAAGATGAGAG
>JANHZU010001584.1:82259-122139 GCA_032468055.1 Acrochordus granulatus
AGACCTGTCCAGTATGGTTGAACCTCTGGCAGAGCTCCCATCTTCTTCAGAGCACACAAGCCCCCCAACCACAGCAAAGTGGTGCCTCACTGGGGAGTGCCATTGTTATAAGCACACCAAATAATTGTAAGGCTCTATCAGCACATGTAGAGATGTGTAGTTACTAGGAGCTGAAATTCTTAAAAACCATGTTTTTTGCTTTTTATTTATTGGTGAATTAATATTCTGGTAGTTCATCTATAAAATAAACCTGATAAAAATAGATTCTAAACTAAAAGTTTACTCTTCTGAATAAAAATATAGTGTTTGTCATACTTTTGCTCTGAGCTCTTTTAAATGATGACTCCAGGATTTTAATGGAATGTAGGTTTTCTTCTTTTTTTTAAGAAAGCCAAACATGACCTTGGGGAATGAATGTCCCTTTGACCCATATAAAAGGCAAGTTGCAGTGCCAACATATGGAAATTATTTTCTCCTTGAATATGTTTTGCAGTAGGGAAGGCTGGAAGTACTGCACTGTGACTTAGTAACCACTTTCTCCTAACTGCAGTAAAATGATGGCATATAACTACACTGCTGCACCATAATCATTACATATGTGGCAAATGTCCATGGAAATCTATCCTTGCTAAAATGTCACAGTGGCAGTATATGCAAAAAGAAATTCACAGACTGAGAGAAAATCCAGAGACAATTTACACAATTGCATTTTCACATAATAGATTTATACTGAATTCAGCACAGGCTGAAAAAAAATCATACAGTTGCTTCAGCATATGCATAATTTAGAATTCCACTCAGTTATACCATTTTTCCTACATTCTTCTATTTTTGGAGTCTGTATTCAAAACTCTTTTAACTAGCACTAAACTGAAAGTACTCCTTACCTAACTTTTCAATGAAAAATTAGGCAGTATGAATAAAAAGCAGAGAGATTACTTAGAAGGGGGATTTGGGTCAGTGTTTGAGAAGTTTCAGGGGAAGATTTATTCTGTTGGTTGGCAGAGATGTTGCTTTTAAAACTTTACTTGCTCCTGACATTTTTTACTCCAATTTCCTTTTTAAACATTATTTTACAATGGTTATCTTTAACTGCTTAACCTCAACAGGCGGCCTAAAATTTTACCCTAGTAAAAAGTAGTTATTAAATGATAGCTACTAAAAGGAATTCCCTGTTTTATTGAGAGAAAGATGAAATAATAAAAAGTTCTGACAATGTTAATCTTTTCTCTAGCATCATCACCTGAAACAGAGTATTATAATTCTTCATATTTCTTCAAAATAATGTAAAAGCATATGGGTGTGGGTTGTTCTTTCAGCTGCAGTCTCTACATCTATGAGTAATGAAATATTTCAGAGCAGCACTGATTTTTTTTCCTTTGTTTTGCAGCCTAAGGATTAGGGAGGTTCTGGATCAATCCATCCATCTTTCCATTCTTCTATCCTTCCATCCACCCAGCCAGCTGGCCAGCTATCCCTGGGCTGCCAAAGTTCAGTTGTTAACTTTTCCAGAAGCAAAGAAGAGGACATTATCTTAATAGCCATGGAATGGTTGAACAAAGGCTTTGGATCTGTTAATCAATAGTTAAAACAGTCAATAGCATTGGAATTTTAGGAAACATGAGGAGGTTTAATGCAGTTATAAAAAGAGAGACACAACACAGGCAGCAAGATGAGACATTTCAGTAGAATCTATCGTTAAGCAATCAATAGCTGCAACCTTGTCTCCACACAACTAATACCCTGTCACCATCAACTTTTTCTTTTTCAGAGTATGTTGCACTAGAAAAACTGACAACATGCCTGTACAGCAGAAGTCTAACCAAATTCAAGTAAGCATGGTTCTGTATGTATGCTGGTGTGTGTATGTGTATGTTGTATGTATGTGTGTGTGTGTCATATCACACAGCAAGGCAAGCTAAGATATTTACAATATGGTTTTTGAAGAAAAAGAGAAACTGTTTTAAATAATAACAGCAACAATTCAAATGATCCAAAGTAATAATGTCCTAAGTAAAATATAAAAATATTCAAGTAGCAAGTAGTGGCTGGAGACAGGGGGAGAAAAAAAAAGAGATAGGAGCCACTAGAATGTCCTTTTCACAATTTTTTAATATTTTTTTTATTTTTTCTCACAATCTTTTTAAGTATGCGTGTCTATTTTTTCTGCTTGCATATTTTACTTACCAATAAAATATAAGAAAGTTTAAAAATAGATTTTTAGATCACATCCTTTTGAATTAGAAATAATATTTTAGAAAAGACTACTACATTTTTGCTGTTGAATAAATTAACATTTTGTTAAAATATATTTCTCCATTTTAATAAGAAGCAATTACATGTATTTTCAGATGTTAGTATTATATCACTATAATATGGGAGATAAATTTTGGGGAAAAAAGTATTACAATTAAAACACTTACTGTGTTGTAAGGCTTCAAGCATTCAGGGGTTTGCAGAATTGATTAATATAGATCAACTAGATGATATAATGAAACATTCTCTTTACTGATATAAATATGTCTATAAATATATATTTTGTCTCTCTGCATATTTTTTATTCTTTCAGTTTTCTTCTTTTATAATTGTGTATACTTTTTCTTCTTTTTTTGCATATAGTGAATAAAAATATAGAAGCAAAAAAATCCTATTTTTCTTTTTAGAAATAGAGAGGAAGGAATAAGCAACAAAAATTATAATATAGGTAGTCCATGCTTAATGTCCACTCATTCAGTAACTTTTCAAAAATCATAAGGGGACTTACAATGGGCTCTCATAGTTGCAGCTTTCATAGCATCCCTGCAGTCATGTGATCACAATTTGAGTGCTTGGCAACCAGCTCAAAATTATGATGTCACAATGTCCTGTCATCACATAACTACCATGTATGACCTTCACTGCCAACTTCTGACAAGCAAAGTCAGTGGCAAAACTGGCAGGAGATTGCAAATGTTGATCACGTGACTGAAAGACATTGCACTCTTGGAGGATTCATATAATGATCACAATTGGAATTGCTGGAAGTGCCAATGTAAGTCAACAATATCATGTGTCATAGTGCCTTATGATTGTGTTACTTACTGATGAAATTCTCCATCCCAATTACCCACTAAGCAAGTGAGCACAACCTGTATTGACAGATGTGTTAACCAAATTTCTTATTTCATTAAATATTTTTGTAAGAATGTATAAATGATGTAGTGATATATGGGAATGATATTGAGAGATAGAACAAAGAGCCGGAGCCTATGCTCAAATAAACAAAATCTGAGTCTGAAGGAGGAGGAGTGGTTAAAGTGTTAGTTTTGGGGGGACTAAACGTGAGGGACAGGAGAGGTACTTTCAGATTTGCAAGATTCTGTTAATATAATCTTACAATAAATATAGAGTTAGTTTTCCTGGGTGTGCTTCTTTCTAGATTACCTTGCAAGTTACAATGGCCTACATTTTAAAGAAATACAGCTTGGTTAATGGAACATTGTACAATTATATGTGCAGAAAAATAGTAGATTACTATATACAGTGGTGCCTCACAAGACGAGACTGATCCATTCTGGAAGAACGCTCTTAGCGCAAAATGCTCTTAAAGCAAAATGAAGTTTCCCATAGGAAACCATGGAAAGTTGGACAATCCATTCCACACCCCCAACAATGTTCACAAAAAATCATTTTCAATGGAATTTGATATAGAAATGATTGTCCCTAACATCTGAAATAAGTAACCATAATTAACACACCATATGAAGCAGAAATAGAGCAAACTAACCAGCACTTATGGATCTGCTTCAAGGCTGCTGCTAGGCCAGCTGCTGTCCTGGAGGATCCACTATTGCCACTGCTGAGGCAAAACTGCCTTTTCTCTCCGCAACGCCTTTCCGGGTGTATTTTGTGGGCGGTTTGCAAATGTTTCTTGCCTCTGTATTGAAGGGAGAAGAGATGGGCCACAGGGGTGGGGCCGCAGAGGTGGGGCCAGGCAGCGAGGGGGAATTTCTGCTTTATTTTGAGGGAGGACAAGGACAATTTCTGCTTTATTTTGGCACACATGCATGCTTTCAGAAGAGTCTCAGCTGCTGCAAGGGGGGGACTGCCTGGAGAATCAATCTGAAGTCTTGGGAGGCTTTGACTCAATTTACACTTTTTGGATTCAGTGTCCTCTTTTAGCTTACTGGAATGTCCTTCCTTTCAGTCAACTTTAACAAGGAACCTATCCAATGACACTTGCTTTTGCCTCCGCTTGAGGATTCGTGGAAATGTGACATTGTATTGTGATTAAACAGATTCGTTGTTTACACTGTTACAGCCTTATTCGGGTGGTGCTTTTGTGCAAAACGTTGCACTCTTCCCCACATTTTGCACACCTCCCTAATCTCCTTTGAACTGAGGGATCCCTCCAGCCATTCCTCCTCCCCCTCAGATGAGCTCTCCTCCACAACCTCTTCCTGTTGCTTGAGATGCAGATCCATCAGTTCGTCCATAGTCAGCTCCTGGTTTAGGCTCCTCCACCAGTAACTCAATGTCATGCACATCCAGCTCCAGTCCCATGCTCTTTCCCAAAGACATGATGTCATGGACAACTGCTTCCTTTTTGGGAGCAACCGTCTCAAGGTCACATTCAAGAATGCAGTCAGGCCACAGTTTTCTCCAAGCGGAATTGAGGGTTCTCTTGGTGACCCCCCTTCCAGGCTTTATCAATGAGCATGAGGCAGCCCATGATATTGAAATGTTCCTTCCAAAACTCTCAGAGGGTAATGTTGGTTCTTTCAGTCACCTCGAAGTATCGCTGAAGTATTTGTTTTCTGTGCAACAATGGAGTAAACCACATGGCAGAGTCAGCAGAATGCACGTGTGCTTGCTGCCTATATGCAATGGAGTAAACTGCACGTGGCAGCATCAGCAGAACTCTCACACAGGGTTGCTGCTTGAATGAGAAATACAGAGAGCGCTGACTGATGATGCGCAAGTTATGTGAAGTTTGCTTGTCTTGTGAGTTGTGGCTTGTCTAGTGGAATAAATTTTATTAATTTTTTTTGGTCATCCTGTGAGTTTCACATCTTGTGAGCTAGTCATCTTGTGAGGTACCACTGTATAATAAAATTAGAATTACAGAGGAACCTCGCAAGACGAGCTTGATCCGTTCCAGGAGAACGCTCTTAGTCTAAAATGCTCTTAAACTGAAATGAGGTTTCCCATAGGAAACCATGGAAAGTTGGATGATCCATTCCACGCCCCCAAAAATATTCACAAAAAAATCATTTTCAACAGAATTTGATGTACAAATGATTGTCCCTAACATCTGAAACAAGCAACAATGATTAACACACCATATAAAGCAGAAATAGAACAAACTAACCAGCACTTATGGATCTGCTTCGAGGCAGCTTCTGGCCTCAGCTGCTGCTAGGACAGCTGCTGTCCGGTGCCTCCTATTGTCTCAGAGGATTCACTACCGCCGCCACTCAAGGCAAAAGGGCCTTTTCCCTCAGCAACATCTCACAGTACAGCACACGGACAGTAATGGAGTAAACTGCACGTGGCAGCATCGACAGAACTCTTGCGTGGTTGCTGCCTGAACAGGAAATACAGTGCGCGCTGAATGATGATGTGTAAGCTATTACGTGAAGTTTGCTCGTCTTGCGAGTTGCTGCTCATCTAGCAGAATAAATTTTATTAAAAAATTTTGCTTGTCTTGCGAGGTTCCACTGTATTCTTAAGCATAATAAGCCCGACCCCTCCTGAGGGTTGTTGAAGCTTATCTAAGAGTTGCATGTGTTCAGTGGCCAGTTGGGCAAATTCTTGTAATTATGCAAAACAAAACTGGTAGATTAAACCTCACTGTATGGGCCGATTCTGTTAATTATTTTTCTCGTAGTTCAGCGTGTAGCTAAATGAAGCTTCTATCTTGCATATGTAATTTTTTTATGTAGATGTCACGTGCGTCATCTTGAAGATCCTGCCTCCTTGTATAATGAGTTAATGGAATTAATTATAAAACTTGCCAACCATGGCTTGATCCATGGTGATTTTAATGAATTCAATCTCATGTTGGATAATAAAGAGCAGGTTACAATGATTGATTTTCCACAAATGGTATCAACCTCTCACCCAAATGCTGAATGGTGAGTAACTTCTTCATGTTAACAGTGTGTATGGCTCGATAAAGTTGCTTTGGTTTAAATTTCACACTGAATCTTGGATTGTTGCAACTTAGCTTCGCTGAACAGTAAAGGCTTTCTCACACAATACTAAGGTCTAACCAATAGCTAACAAGCCAGTAAATTAGAATCATGGTAAGCTAAAACCAAAGCCTTTTAATGCATCAATCATTATATAAAATAATTTATTCTGAGGAAGCTTGGGTAATTATTCTTAAAAAATTATTATTTTGTAACTTTGTATTTTGAGGGTTAAGCTCAATTTTTTTGTAGTAGTTTCTAGAGATTTTTCTAACTTTACAATGCCATTTTAAATTTCTGTTTTCATTCTTGGGTTTCATTGTTGATTGTTTTTATGTGAAGTTCGTACCATGAATGTTTTAAATATTTTTTTAATATTCTAAGTAAGCCATGAAGAATCTTTTAGATTGTGACAGGATATAAATGAATCTTTTATTAATATTTTGATTCAGGTATTTTGACAGAGATGTGAAATGTATCCGTGATTTCTTCACAAAGCGCTTCAGCTATGAAAGTGAACTATATCCAACTTTCAAGGATGTTAGGTAAGCTATATGCTTTGTTAAGACATTAACATGTATTTCATTCTTCTGAGTCTTCTTCCCTAGTACATAGTAAGTACACAACACATATTGAAATTTCCCCTGTGGGATTTGCTATATTAAAATTGAAGTATGAATCATACCTCCTAGAGAGAGGTACAACTTCTCTGTATCAGCCCTGTAAGTTTTTGGTTTGACTATTACAATAAATTGTATCTGCTAAGGACCCAAATCTATATTGTATTTCACATGCAAATGTACATTTCTTACTAAACATATAAAAGGATTGACATAACACAAAATTCCAACTAGCTATTGTGCTAAATGGTTGCTGTTACTCTATACATTTCACTTATATATGTTGTAGTGTTTCAAGATGTTTAAATTCAAAATTTAAACATTTTGGGCATATCAGATGATAAAAATAATTAACAGTGGGTCAGATTCCTAGAAAACAGTATACCCAAAGAAGCATTTTATTTTGTACGATCATTTACTCCATAGGTAGACCTCAGTATCTTCTTTAACTGACCTATTGAACAAAACCCATTGTTCCAATATACTTCCAGATCCAATTGTCATTTCATTTATATTCAGACTTTCTGTTAATGGAAATCTCCCTCAGTCTTTATAATCATAATTTATTTTTTTAAAGATTCATCTTTCTTTCCTCCATCCCCATTTTTTAAAACTGAAACATTGAGTCCATTCACAATATACTACTAATCATTCTTTTGGTAATTTCTTGAATCCCATCTCAGGATCACAATACTTTTCCCTTTTCCTTTTTTTCATTCTTTTGTAAAATACTGGCATATTATGAAAAATCAATATTTGCTTGAATTTTTTAATATCATGATCTGAGCATTATTTCAGAAGTGTTTGTCCTGTTCTGTGGGTTGGATCACTGCCAGTGATTTATGTTTCACTTTGTTTCAACATTACCAGGAAAGAGTGTTGTCTTGATGTTGAAATTTCAGCCAGCGGTTACACCAAAGAAATGCAGGAAGATGATGCACTACTTTATCTGGATTGCCCTCAATCTGAGAGTCTTAAAACTGAGATTTTTTTTGATGTGCATCATCCAGAAGGAGAGACAGCTGCATGTAACAGTGTAGATCAGATGACTGATGGAAACTTCATACAAGAGATTAAAGAAGCTTTGTTGCAGACCACTGAAGAAGATAGTGTAGGTGAAAGTGAAGACACTTTAAATTTACAGGGATTCACCATCGTACAGCAGGTTGAGGGGCAAGATATTATGACTGAAGAGGTGTCTGATCCTGAAAGCTCTGTTATTGATTTTTCTGATGATAAAAAGATTATTGAAAAATCCACCCAGTTGGAGGATCAAACAGGTCTAGAAGATACTGCTGATAAAGAAGATGAAGATGAATGTTCCAGTCTGGTTGACTTATCTGCATTAAACAGAAAATTTAGACCTTTCAGGTACATATCTATATATTGTTTGTTTTTCCTTTCCAGGAGTTGAGCTCCTCTCAAATATTAAACATATATTCTTTGGAGACAGTGGTTTTTAATGGTGGGTTTGTTTCAAATGTTGGCACAAACTATGAATTTCATTTTAACCAACTTACATTTAATACTGATTGGCAGTCTACAAAGTTGCCAGATTGTGTCATTATTTCTTAACTGACCCTGACATAGATTTCCCATGAATATATATTTTAGTTATTTTATGGAAATCTTTATTAGTTTGGCTCCATTTGATCCATGATGGAAGAACATGGATCCTTTTACTTTGACGTAAACTGTAACTTATTTCTTATTTCTGAAAACCAGAAAAGATGCAACAGCCAGATTTTTGGAAGAAGAAGCTAGCACAAAATAAATCTGTTGAGCCTCATAGAACATCTATTTATGATCTTTTTTTAAAAAAAGTTTAAAAAAACTGTGCCAGAAGTTTATTGCTGCTAAATTTGGGCAGCTTGAACATTTTCAAGGGTTGCAAATACAGAGAAGGTGATTGTTGGTGGGTCACAAGCTGTCTGTCTTGCCTTATTCCATCCAATGTTAACTATTTGGTTCAGCATGTTAGTATTTGTTTGTGTGTCTGGAAAGTCCCTACAAATAGCTTTAGTGAATATTAATCAGTGTGCTTGTCTTATGTAGAGAAGTGGGTTCTCCAGCACAGCCTGCCATATCCATATAATGCCTGCAATGAAGATGAATACAGTGGTGCCTCACAAGACGATACTAATCCGTTCCGGAAGAACGCTCTTAGCACGAAATGCTCTTAAAGTGAAACAAGGTTTCCCAAAGGAAACAATGGAAAATCAGAAAAAATGGAATGATCCATTCCACGCCCCCAAAAATATTCACCAAAAAATCATTTTCAGCGGAATTTGATGTTGAAATGATTGTCCCTAACATCTGAAACAAGTAACAAGGATTAACACATGATATAAAGCAGAAATAGAACAAACTAACCAGCACTTATGGATCTGCTTCGAGGCTGCTGCTCCACTGGCTGCTGCTCGGCCAGCTGCTGTCTGGCGCCCCCTGCTGGCTCAGAGGATCCACTGCCACCGCTGCTGAGTCAAAACTGCCTTTTCCCTCAGCAATGCCTTTCTGTGCGTCTTTTATGGGCAGTTTGGAAATGTTTCTTGCCTCTGTACTATGAGAGGAGAAACAACGAGGGGGAATTTCTGCTTTATTTTGGGTGAGGACAAGGACGATTTCTGCTTTACTTTATGTGTGTGCGCACTTGCCGCCTGTATAGCAATGGAGTAAGCCATGCGGTAGTGTCGGCAAAATGCGTACTTGGCACCTGTATGGCAATGGAGTAATCCATGCGGTAGCGTCAGCAAAATGCGTGCATGCTTGCCGCCTGTACAGCAATGGAGTAAGCCACACGGCATTTCCTGAACGAGAAATACAGAGCGCGCTGACTGATGACGTGTAACATCGCACGAAGTTTGCTTGGCTTGTGAGTTGCAGCTCATCTAGCAGAATAAATTTTATTAAAAAAAATTCTCGTCTTGTGAGTTACTCATCTTGTAAGGTACCACTGTACTGTGCAAGGCAAAGAGTAAATACTTGTATAGCTGCATGATGAAGAGGTTCAGAATAATTCAGTCTCTTGCTACTTCACAAACAAAAACATATGTAAGAACATTGGGAGGGCAGGTATGCATAACATACTCGGTAAATCAGATGATTTAAGGAACTCAAAAAACAATCTCCATTCCCTTTGCAGATTTTGTGAGTGAATTGCAGAGTGCCATGTATCCATTATCAAAATTGAAATCACAGAAACAGCCTTTGTGAATGTCAGCATTCCAGTTTGTTTGCATTGGAAAAGCTCCTTAGAATGTGAATTAAAAATGGGTGACGAAAAACACGTATTTCTTATTTCAGGGATGAAGGCAATATCTTTGATGTCAATCAGTACAGGACAAGAACCACTAGTATGACTTCAGTACGGACCACTGCAAGTCAATCAACAATTCCTCCTGTAAGTTTTTACATAATGGATCTCAGAATTTCTTTCTCCCAGCATCTACTGCCATGTTTGATTGCAGATTCAGTAATACTTGGCATTATAATTTCAAATGCAGTGGAGCCTTACTGGAAAATGTACGTGTTTTTATTTTGGGAAATATATTTTCAGCTATCAGTCATCAATCCAGGTAATCTCACTTCAGTCCATCCTGAACATTATGCTTCTTTATTCTTAAATCTGGATTATTTAAACACATTATTTTTTAATGATTTTTATCAAAGAACAATTAAGTTTTTATGTTTCACTTTAAACTGTTAAAGAAAAAGCTATATACAGTGAAACCTTGGATTGCGAGCATAATTTTTTCCAGAAAAATGCTCTTAATCCAAAACGCTCTTATACCAAAGCAAAATTTCCCATAGGAAACAATGTAAAGTTGGATGATCCATTCCACGCCCTCAAAAATATTCATAAAAATATCATTTTCAATGGAATTTTATGAAGAAATAATTGTCCCTAATATCTGAAACAAATAATGATTAAAACACAATATAAAGTAGAAATATAACAAATTAACCAGCACTTTAACTTTTGCTAGAAGATTTTGAGGCGGGGTCCCCAACGGCCCAATCCAAGCCAGGCAGAGCATAACAACTGTGGTTCAATTTGGGTGATGATTCTTGATGGTCCCTCGGTTTGTGGAAAAGGATTTCCACCTAGCCTTGAGTTCTGTCCTCTCTCGTTTCTGTACAGTTCTTAGGAGGTTCATCTGACCTATCCTGGGAAGGATGGCTGCTTTAGTGTTAATCTTGTCACTATGGATCTGCTTTGAGGCAGATTCTGGCCATCAGCTGCTGCTTAGCCAGCTGTTGTCTTGGTGGGCCCTGTTGGATTGGGAGGATCCGTTGCCACTGCTTGAGAGCAATAAAGCCTTTTCCATTGGTAACGCCTTTCCCATGGGTCTTTCCTGGGTGGTTTGGAAATGTTTTTTATCATAACCTGCCTCCCATGCTATGAGATGGGAGAAGCGATGGGCAGGAGGGTGACAGGCTGTGTGGTGCTATGCAAGGAGGGCTGTGTGTGTGTGAGAGAGAGAGAGTGAGTGACAGGGAAGACAGAGGGTCAGTCTTCCCTCACTTTGCAAAGAGTCCTGGCTGGCATGAGGGAGACAAGAGGGAGGAGAGGATTATTGCTTGGAAGGAGAATCCGCAGCTTCAATCTCGGGAGTTCTTTCTCTTGAATGACTTTCACTTAATTTACGCTTTTTATGCAGCGAGAGAGAAGAACCACCGGCTCCGTTGTGAGATTTCCCGCACAAGCTCATTGCACAGTGCTCGTCTTGCAATGAGGATTAATACTTTTCTTTTTAAACAACACTCACAACAATTAACAATTGTTTATTAATCCAGTACATGCATCTTCACAGTGTCGATGTTTTTAGTAATGTATAGAAATAGAGCTGCCCAGAGTTGCTCATTGCAAGTTGAGCAACAAATTTAATTAATTAATAGAAATGCAACCACTACTAAACCCCTTCAGCACCTAAATAAATTTGTCACACAGCTTTCCAAGTTTTCCAACTGATGGGAAGGAATCAGTTCCTCCTTTGTTTTGATGGGTGACCAATGTGAATGTCGTGTGCCCCTATCTCCCACCCATATCTTGGTCAATATGATTGAAAGCAATCTGTGTGACAAAAGAGCTCCCTCATTTCTTTCCTTGCATTACAGAATGTGAGAGATCTTAAGAGTCAATTTGAAAGGCAAAAAAACTGTCTCCTGGGAATCCAGAGATCAAAAACAATGAAATCTTTGTCTTCCAAATGCTTTAAATTCCTAATGAACTTGCTGGTAAAATACCTAAAAGGAAAATATCATGATAGAACTTTGTCCCTGAGATGCAGAGCAAGTTGGGGAGAATAGCTCTGGTATTATTTTGCGGGAAAAATAATATAAGAAAACTGAAATTGAAGAGAGAGGAAAAAAGAGAGAATATTAAGCTTACAGTATTGCTAAATCCCATGGAATTTCCTAGCAGTTTACAATCAAGATATAACTGTGTGTGCATTCAGCCTGTGAGAAAATGTCAAGAAATTTTTATATTCTTGGAATGGAAGAAAGTGAACATATTAAAAGCAGAGGCTACAATCCAGTTTCTTGATTATGATTACTGGAATTCTTTCTTTTAGTCTTCCCTTCGGAGTATGAAAATCTCTGCCTTAAGATAGATTTGACCCAATGACAATAAGCCACCTTTTTATCATGCCCATGTAGTATATTTTTGATCATACCTCCATTTATCAAAAGCTTCAACTTTTCTTAATTCACACAGCTTGTTGGCTGGACATTCCGTACAGATCCCTAATGTTTTTTTTATCACTGCTCCTTGTATCTTTTTAGCTTTGTTTTTTATAATATCTGTTTCTCCTTTGAAATAGCTCAGAGCAATGTCACTGAGGGTTGCCTCTTTGTTTTATGAACTTGCAATATGCTTCGTGCAAAATCACAGGGAACTTCATAACTAAGTGGGAATTTGAATCCCAAGACAAAACCCAGCACTCTTTGTAGTAAATCACATTCTTGCTAATGCCAGACTCTCCTTTTTCATACGTCGTAGTAGCCAATCTAAAATTTAAGTATTGTAGCTGTGGTCATTAAATTATTTTGTAGTATTGAATTAATGGAAAATTTTCATCCTATGTAGTGAAATCAGTTTCAGAATATAGCTAATCTATATGTGTACTTTCTCAGAAACCATTTCTGGGCCCAGCCACAACAGGCACTAGTATTCTTCCAATCTCAAAAAGCGAACACATCTAAAGTGTCTTGCCTCTTTTTGCAAGACTCGCTTATCTTAATTGTGTTAGTTATTTTTCAACCTTTTACAGGTATTTGTAGGCATCAAGAGAAACTAATGTTCAGTATTTCCAAAAATTTGATTTTGGTTTAAATTTAATGTACATGTACATTGAATTGTAATATTTTGATATTATTTCAAACAAGGCTAATATTTTTTAAACTTCTTATTTCAGGAACTGGTAAAACAGAAGGTAAAGCGCCAACTAAATAAACAACAAAAGGCTGCTTTCAGACGGCGACTGCAGAAAGGAGAAGCTAATATTTACACCAAACAACGGCGAGAACATATGTATAATATCAAATCAAGTTTTGATTCAGCTAGCTTTTGGGAATAACATCCTAAGGAATTTTTTTTTCTCCCATTCACAAATGAAATGAAATTTGACTTTAATGGACTACCTGCAAGGAGGGGATATCCAAAATTTACATAACACAAAAATAATCACATCTTCGTTGTCATCATAGAGATTTATGTAATTTTCATGGTGACTGCCTTACACAAATGAGGCAAATGGCTCATTTACCTCATATCTTTTGTATTATGAATAATTTTAAAAACTTTCTGGAATAAAATAGAATAGGCTTTTAGGAGTGTTCAGAATATAGGTGTAGGACTGATCTAAAATCATAGGCTATATCATGGTAAACTTTTCAAGTCAATCCATAGCTTGGTTAAAACAAATTGCTACTCAGTTAATTTCACTGTGCTTAAATTGCCTTGAAATCTATGCAATAGTCAATATAAAGCTTTAGTGATGTTTGGATTTTGGAGCTGAACAAATTTAACACTTGTACAAATATTAAAAAAAAGTTATTTTTTTCCACATCCCAAAGTTTATATATACACTTTGTCAGGTAATGAAAATCATCTTGCACAGTCCTTGCAAGGACCCTTCAAAAAGATGAGTTACTGCTAATAATTTTTCATTTATTTATTTAACAACTTACTAAATGACCAATTACCAAAGGTTGTGAACCTTATAGTAGGCTTCTTTAGCCAAAATTTTGTATCTTTAGAATAAAGAAAAATTATTCTAGCCACCTTAGATCATGCTTGATCTAATCTACCATTATTTAGAAAAAAAAAATAGAAGCTTGAAAGCATCCCAAAGAATATTTGAGTTATTGTTTTTTTTAACAAAAAAAAATCAGGATTTTGAAAAAACATTATGGAAGAACAGAGTATTAAAAAATAAGTACATCTAGTTGGTAAGGATTTGACAAAAAGGTCAATGGAATAAGAATTTTAATCATTTAATAGGTTACAAGTGTAACATAATATTGTATTATACAGTAATTGGTATTTTTGTTTTATGAAATTACCTTTAAAAACTGTACAAAGTGTTTTTATTTCAGAAAAATACATTAAAATTAATTTTGAGAAATGATCAATTTTCAGGTAGTATTACTTCCCTTATTTATTTATTTGTTCGTTTGTATCTTGCCTTTATTATTTTTATGAACAACTCAAGGCGGCAAACATGTTTCACACACCTTCATCCTCTTTTTTTCCCCATAATAGCAACCCTGTGAGGTGAGTTGGGCTGAGAGAGAGGACTGGCTCAAGGTCACCCCGCTGGCTTTCATGGCTAAGGTGGGATTAGAATTTACAACCTCCCAGTTTCTAATCTGTACTTTAACTGCTAGCTCAAAGTGGCTTAGTTATCCAGAAGCCTAGCACAGCTTTATTATGTGATATAACAGTTTCTAATTTTTAACCAGACCATTTGCTAGCTTTTAGCTCATTTATATCCCAGGAAATAAACCATGGCTAACTTCACTTTGAGTAGTGTGTTGTGTAAAATCTATTTTCCAGTAGCTTTTTTACGCATTTGCATGTTCCCCTGCTTCTCTCTGTCAAATTTTAAAATCCCAAAGAACATAATAACATAAAACTCAATTTGAGTCTAAAGAATTCAGCCTGATTTTAGTTGGTGCATTACAATATTCAGAATGTGGCTGAGACTATAAATAGAAGTAGTACCACTATGTTTTTTTGTTACAATGAATCATCCTGTGAGAATATTTTTACATATTGCATTTACACAAGCATTTTCCTTTTCTCACCCCAAAAATTCAAGCTGAAAGATTGTGCTGTTACAATATAAAAATTAGTATTCCCACACTAGCAAAGCAAGTTTAACCATAGTTTGATAAATAAGTCATTATGAGTTAGCTTGTTCAGATTGTTAAAAGAAGCAAGAACCAAATCCACATCTTTATTGCTTAGTGTGATAGATAAATCTAATTTTTATCTAATTTGAATGGTTAATTCAAAAATGTGGTTAATCAATAGAATTTTTCCTGTCTGACAAACTTTGAATCTGTTTGATTCAGTTTCCATCTTAATTAAAAAACAAAGCATCAGATTCAATTCATACATTGCCTTAATTTAATTGTGTCAGTTGATTGGGGAAATTAATGTGATAAATTATCTTTTCCTAGTCTCTCAGCTTATGGGGAAAAAGACACTAAAAGATTAAAGCAGTAAATGAAAAGTTTAAATATAAATTAGGCTTTTATCCTGCGCACATACTTGGAGTATGTACACCACTAAACTTAATGAAATTTCCTTCTGAGTAAAACTAAATGTATGCCTTAAGAGAATGGTATGGCTGTAAATAACAAATGTTCCCTACCTTGTTTTATTTAGATTAAAGCCTGACTCCTTATATATAGAAACAAGTTCCCCCTCTACATTTTAGGTATACATTTTTAAGAAGAATGGCAGAAGAATTTCTGAAATATTTAAAGGTCAATGTGAAATTTATAGAAAGAATGAAGTCAGTGTTTTGTTACTATTTCACATACATTAACTTTCAATCACATTTATTTACCAGGAACTTCAGCAAATATGTAGGCTAGATGAAGAATGTTCCTGACAATCTGGACACAATTGTATGTAACAGGTACAAAACATTCAACAAAACAAAATTCTTCAATATTTTTCTTATGTCTGCACTCAGGGTGCTTATGTAACTTATCCCTGCAACCTTGAAAGATGAAAGAAGAGGGCTGTGCAAAGCACACCTTTAAAACAACACAGTCCCCAGCTTCTAAAGGCTGCTGCAGAGCTGCCATGTTGCATCTTGTTTCACCCATGAGCTCCTCAAGCATTTCCAGTAGTTGAAGGAGGCCATTGAAGCAATGTAAAGCACTCCGTGAACCCACGAGTATTTGCACAGTAGCATGACGCACATCACCAAGACACACTGTAACCAGCTCACCTGCTGAAAAGTCTCTTGGTTTCAGTTCAGTACTGTGTATGGCAACTGGTTATATCTGGAGGGCAAGAAGATAAGAACTTCAGTCCCTGGTCTACACGCTGTCTCCTAAAGTCTAAAGCTTAGATTCAGAACTCTTAAAGTGCAATTTTTAAAATGGAAGAAGAGGAAAATTACTAAATCTAAAAAAAACAGGCTTAATTTCACATCAGTTACAGATTAAACAAAATGTAGTTTATGTTTTAGCCCCATCCATTACTTTATGGACAGCAGCTGATAAAATGCTAATAAGGCTAAAGCTTTTGGCCTGGGAAAGGTTGCAGGCTTCTGCTATACAAGGATAGCAGTAATCAGGAGTATCTGCAAAGGGACCAGAAAAGTCAAGATGGCATCTGCAGCGCACATTAAAAAGCATGACTTTGATGATGTAAGTGCAGCAGTCATATTTATTTTTGTTAACCTCTTCCAACACCTCTGAGTACTCGTATAAGGATATTTTGCTCCTTGAACTCAACATTTGTAACTGCATAGTGAAGATTATTAGCAATTTCCAGTGTTCATATTTCAGTTTTTAGGTATTTTAGTGAATTTACCTGTGGGTACATTATCATATTTCTATGTGAATAGGTACAAACTAGAAATTCTTTCAGGAATAGGTGTCTATTGTTTCAATAGTCACATTAGTGACACTAGAGAGCTAGTTTCTGTTTAATGCTGGCATAATGCTGGCATGAGCAAAGAACTCTTCTGAATGTTTTAGCTCTTCCTTTAAAGTTGCAGGTGTTTACTAAGCTGCTTAATCTCAAATGTGATTTAGTAAACTAGTAAATATGTGCTATGAGTTTGAACACTTAGAAATTAAATACGTTAGCAACATTTGACAAAAACAATAGAAGTTGAGGAAATCAAATTGAATTGTCATCTATAGAAATTATTTCTTTTCTAACTTGTGTTAACAAAATCAAACAACTTCCTTGGCAACAGTATTGTTTCCAAATAAATCTTAAATGCTACTCGTTAGATGTACAGATAAAGCTGGGGCCTAGATTGCCTGAAAAATTCCATTCTTCCATATGAGCGAACCCAGTTTTAATGTCCTTGGAAAAAAATCCTTCTTTCAAAGCCACCATCACCAAAAGCCCATTCATTTCTGGGGAACTGGATAGTTCCAAGCCTCTGGAATTACTTAATCTAGTTTCTCTCAGCTGTTCTTTTGTCAGAGACAAATATATTTTTTGCTTATAAGCCAGCCTGTTACCAAAGACATCTGCAATGTGTAAGTACTATTTATTTCTTACTGATGCATGTCAAATTTTGTTTTCAATTAATTTGCATTTTTAATTTTGATTTTAATTTGTAAGAGGGGGTCTTTTTTACATTTGAAAATTCTACTTTTGTTTATTCTGCAAAAATATAAATGAAAGAACATTGTTGATCTACCAACAGCTATTCTTTTCAGATTCTTCATTATAATACTGAGGTGATTTATGATGAAATTCAGAGGCAAACAAATGATCATGAAGAAAACTTTGGAGATGGGGTGGGGCTAAAATATTTGAATGTGTCAGGAAATAAAGGAAACTATTTAAATCCGGATATAGCATGTTTTCATTTGTCTATGAATATTCTCATTAATCCAGTCATGATAAGTAGTAAAAATTGCAAAAAGTTAACAAAGTTTCTTTAAAAAAACACCTGGACTTTAATTACAAGATGTTATTGGACCTTGTATAACATCGTGTAATTAAAGTCCAGTTGCTTTTTTAAGAAACTTTGCAAAATTTTTGCAATTTTTACTACCATGTTTTCATTTAAAACAACAGCATTGTGATTAGCCTAAGCAAACCTGTTTGCATTTTACGACTTGCTGCATATGTGAAATTCTATATATCTTGCCAGTGCCTCCAATTTTTCCCCTTCGTCACTAACATCAAAGGCTGGGCTCTTATTTAAGTTAACAGAAATCCAAACTTTGTCTGGGTCTATCAATGTCAAGATGAGAAGAGGAATGCCTTTCTCACAATTAGCTTCTCCAGTTAGCCGGTAGGTGGGTGTGTTTAACAGAAGAAAGCAGCAGTCAACCTCCTTCTCTAGCTAATTAGCTCAGCCAACAACAAAGATAAGTGAGCCACAGAGGGGGACCCCCCGAAGGGTCTTTTGAATCTGGCCAATGTCTGATTGGCAGATGTTGAAAGAGATTCATTGGTAATCCAGTTCATCAATGAGCTGCATAAATCCAAGACAGGACTGGTAGAATTCCGGCATGTGGACACTTTGCGGATGCAGTCTGGAAAAAGGCAGCCCAAGATGAACAGAACTTTGGAATCTCTACAACACATCATTTCTCAAGTCCTGCCTCACAGAGATCCTGCACTAGCTTTTAAAGACTGTAAGTAGCAAAGTTTCTGGACTGCTAAGATGATGCTTGCATTCCCATCCAAAATGGGAAATCTGTAAGACATTGGAGAAGTCTGTCCATAACATTTGTGTACAAATTCAATACTGAGACAGGCTAAGAAACGATTTTTATTTAGTTTTAACAAAATATTTTATTTTCTATCAATAGCATATTTTACTGAACACTCATTTACTGTTTTTAAAACAAGTCTCTTAGGATTCAGCAGAAAAAACAATTGATGTATGAGTAAATATACTGGCAATCACTTTTGTCTCTAAGTAGTTTTAATGTGTCTGATCAAAGGTTTATTGCAAAATATTAGGACTTGTATTAACATTGTGATCTTTATATGACACCATAGCTGTGTGTGTTAATACATCTCAAAGGATCTCAATAAAACAATTTGTTTCCGATTAGTGTATGTGCTCAAGCACACGCACATTACTGCACAGAACTTATAATTCACTCTAGTAAATTCTAAATTCTTGTTAGAATTTGTACTGAGTTTATTTTTCCCATTACTGTAATTTTTGTACTATAATACATTTAGCTCTAAAAAGCTGGATTTCAGTATCTACCCCCTGTTTCTTCAGTGTAATCTGAGCCTGCTAGTTTCTGAATCATGCCACTGAAGATTCAAAGATGAATTCTCTTATTTTAAGGACTAAGTATTTTATATCTGAAAGAACATTGGGATGCTGAATTCCTATGCTCAGAAAAACAAAATTCTTGAACATTACAGAAAATTAATTTTGAACAGTTTGCAAAATTTCTTAGATTTACAGTATTTAAGAATGTTCCATCACCCTCTTTGATACCCCTTTTTGTTTACTTTGAATGTGAGACAGAGAAACAATGGAGAGAGACAGAGACAGAGGAATAGTTAGCTAGTTTTACCTTAGATTACACATTTTTTCCAGGATAACATTTTTTAAGAAAAACTAATCTTCAGCTATGTTATGTTATAAAACATTAAGGAGATGTTTAATTCTTACATTAAATGACACTGCAACAGAATGATTCTTTCTAAATCAAATGAATTAATGCTTGAAATAAGCAGCTTGCAAAGAGCAGTTATGTATCTGTTACTGCATACATAATTTGTCAGAAATCAACAGTTAGGTAAACAAACATGAACAGAACTTCCTTAGCCCACCCAGAAGAAAATCTCCCCCCTGTTGCAGCCATCCTACATTCAACTGATTTTTTTTATTCTGAAGGAGCAGATGCGTCTCCTAAGCAAGGAGCATTTGGTTTAGAAAAGATGGGAAGCTTCCTTTCCCCTTCTTTGTGGTGAATTCCTGAAAATCATCAAGCAAGGTTTGATTGAAAGGATATTTACGGGGCTCTCAGATGGTTACTGTGACCACCCACAGATTGTAGTGGTGAGAAAGTGAATATAATAAGCAGAAAAAGCACATGTCAAACAAGATGGCTTTATAATATCATTTTAATGGAATCTTTTCACAAAAGTGGGCTCAACTATCAAAAAGAGTATTTTGGTGATCTTTGATTATTTCATTCCTTGTTTCCGAACTCTGCTGTATTATGCATTAACTGCTGTAAGTCACGTCTAATATAGAAAAAGTTTACTCTTTAATAAAGCATAGTATTTGAGAAATTGTCTAGTATTTCAGTATAAGATGCAAGTTTCCTAATCTCCTTGAAAAGGAATGCAGAATCCAATTGTAAGGAAAGTTGCATAGGATCATGATGAGTAATGGGTGTTCATCAAGCTATTATTTCTCCAGTTTTCCCTTAGGTTTGAGTCATTTTATGTTATGGACCTTTACAGCATGAATGTTTCTGTTCTTGCTTCTGTAATTATATTTACCAATCCTTTGTTTCTTTCCTTCCCTTCTCAAACTATTTTTTTCTGAAGTCAACAAACTGGTATTCAAGTGTGAATAGATATGTATAAAAATAAAACTAAATAGCAAGGGCAGATCTATATTTTATAGCCCAGAGTTTTGACAACTTCATTATTTGTAGAATCCACAAAACATGTTCCAAATTAACATTGGATCCTGATGTTCATTTCCCTCAGAAATCTTCTCTGCTGCTTTCTTTATGAGTCTTTTGTATAATTTTGGGTTATGTATCTTGCTGAATATATTTAAAAACAATATTCTGTCACTTTTATTTATGGGATATCACTAGTAGAAGGAGTGTGTACTTATAGTAACAAGGAAAATCAAGATGGGTAGATTAGTTTGATGAAAATGACAATGGGATTATTAAAAAGGCCTAGGTCCCGTTACCTAATAATATCAAGTTAATTGACAAATAACCACCCCAATGATGGGAATGAGGCTTGGGCATTCAGGAAGGTGGGCAAGTGACAACACAACTGACAGACCATCATGCAAAAGAAAATTGTATTTTTATATCTATGTTAGTCATGTTATGTGATTTATGGGTATTACACCTGTCACTAACCTATCAACTACAATTAGAAAGATGCTACTATCATGAGTTCCTAAAAACCAATATATTTCTACGTTCATGTGTTATCTGAAAGATTACTTTCACAATGCAAGTTATGATGATGAGCCCCTTTCCCCATCATGTCGTGCCTGCACATAATTTCTGGAACAGCCAGCCAGATTTACAACATGGATATCTTTACCATAGAAAATGGTATCTACAACTTCTACATGGGTATAAACAATCATAGTGAGATTTAAACTCATATGGAATGAGTTTGATGAATGCAACTGTACATATAAAGGTATCTTGCTATAAATATTTGTACTACATATAGAGACACTACAGAATATAGGACAAAAGGTATTTCTTCAATTGTTGTGCGTTGATAATACTTGAATAGTAGTTTCAACTTAGTGTAGTGTGTGCATCCAAGCAGTATCATTTAAACACATGAATACCATATCTTTCAACCTGGAGCTTTAGGCATAGTGCTCTCAAAATCCATCATCTAACCTGGAAGTTAACATACTAACTTAAAAAGTCTAGGAATTGTCCTAATGCAGCAGGAGGACAGCTGGTTGGAAAGACAGCCTACGTCTTACAGTTGTGTTGTTAATTTGTCAAATAGTGGTTATATAAGCACTAGAGCCAAATGGCCAGTCAGTAGCCCTCTATTCATTACCTAGCACGGCCTTGGACTAGCTTGACTAATTCAGCAATTAGCAGCTGTTTCAAACTAAGAAGAAATAGAAAGCCATGTGCTTTTCCTCTTCTCTTTTTTACAGTGACACTGGATGAATCTGTGGGGATAGTTGAATTGATGGAGGAAATACATGTAGGCAGGCAAGCAAAGACTCCAAAAATTGATTTGACACCTAATATGGTTGTCAGGGATCTAAATGTTTCTCACTTGTATAGTAGAAAAAAACATTACCATCTCAACACAATTCTGAATTCAACCCATTAGGGAAACATCCCTTAACAACATGTTGAAATATATGGGTTCAATTATCTTTTCTATGGTTACTCTTATGTCAAAGGTACAATCCTAGTTTATTTATTGAACTTATTTGCTGCCCATCTCACTACAGGTGGCTCTGAGTGGCTTACAATAAAAGCAAACAGAAATATATATATCATATCAGTAAAAGATATAAAAAGTAAGAGGGATACACAAGATGATAGAGGGCAAATATAGAGGTGGGGTTTCAGTCTAAAAGCCACCTCCCAGATGTCATATGGCTATATCCAGCCCCTTTTTGCCAAAAAGGTGGGGGCTATTCTCACCTTGGGTGGTACAATGTTTCATAAGGCAGGTGCCACAGCAGAAAAGGCCATTCTTCTGGATCCCGCCAGCAGAAATCCTCTGACTGAAGTGACCCATAGCATATCTTTACTGTTGGCACAGATGGGTGGGCTAAACTCACTGGGGAGACACAGTTCCTCAAGTAACCTAGCCCATGTCATGAAGGGCTTTATAAGTTACCACCAACACCTTGAATTGCACCCAGAAGCGAACTGGCAACCTATGCAGCTCACATAACAGTGATGTCATGTGTGTTACCATTGGGACCCCAAGGACTGTATATGCAGCTGTGAGTCCAGATGCAAGATGACTAGGCATGAGTGACTGAGTGCAGAGACTCTCAGTCCAGGTATGGCACAACTGGTGCACAACACAAAGATGTGCAAAGGATCTCTTAGTGACAACTGCCACCTGCTTGTCAAGCAGGAGTCTTGAGTCCAAGAGAACCACCAAGTTCCATCTGGGGTAGTGCTACCCATCCAGAACTAAAGATGTTAAACTCCTGGAATCTGAAGTCCCATGCACCCACAGTCACTTGATCTTACCATTGTTCAGTTGAACTCTGTTGTCCCACATCCAGGCCCTCACAGCCTCCCAGCACTGCAAGAGTTGGATCATCTGGGATGGAGATATAAGGTTGTGTATCATTAGCATACTGATGATATCTCATTCCATGGTGACCCAGCAGCTTCATGTTGATGTGGAGCATGATCCCTGGAAGCTAAAAGAGATTCCCAGATGACAATTGCTACCCCACTTCCCCTGCTCTGGTGTCTTGGCTGGTACTAAATCCTAAACCCAGCTGGACACATCTCCAAGAGGGGGAAATCAACCTCTGGTGTCAGCCAGATCTTGGTGATGCATGTCAGGTTGGCTTGCTCTTTGCTAATTAAGTTGCAAATGAGGGGGCATTATTATTTACAAACCTGGCATTCACCAGCAGCAGCCAAACCTCAGAACCTCCGGGGTCTGCTGTCCAGGAACTGGGAATGAGCTCAGAGAGTTGGAATGCACCACAGATACCAAACATCACGGGCACCTTATCTTATAACAGCCTGCCCTATGGCTCCTGTAACAACCCCTGCCCATGACCACTGAAATAACCTGACCTGCCCAAAGTCCCCCAAGGTGCTGCTTCTCCATTGACTCTTGTCTCCTTCCTCTGGGGGAAGAAAGATCTGTCATCCTATGACTCATACACTCTCACAAACACCCAGGGGGGTAAAAGTGGGGGAATAGGCCCCCAGCACTAGAGCTTCTGCTCTCAGCACTAGCAGGGAAAACATCCCACTAATCCTCCTCAAATACACATACTAGTTTCTCTCACTAACCAGCTAGGAGACCCATTTAGATATGCCCACACCCTGCCTCTCACCAAGGGCGTGGGGGGTCCTAATCAGTCTTGTAGTAGGGATCTTGAAATTCTATCCCTACCAAGAATACAACTAAATCTCCCAGTCACTGTCCCTGAGTATTCCTCTTGAGGTTGTCATTGGTACAAGGCCAGCTGCAGAAATGTCTGCCTGAGTCTCAACTCGAGGCTTCCCAGCAATCCCAATCCTGCCAGTCAACAGTTCTGACCACCACTGCGCATCACCAGCCCATAGTGGCCAAATGGTCCTCACTGGTCCCAGCCCTGGCCCTGGCCCTGGCCCTGGCCCTGGCCCTGGTCTTCCTGGCCATTCTGGCCACTGCAGCCAGCCGCTCCAACCACTGTTGCTCACCAACTGTCCTGTGGGGGGGGTTCAGCCAGTCTACCACAGTCCTGGAACTGTTCTTCTCAGAATTCCAATCCTCACCTGCTGGCATCTCCACTTGCTACTGCCACTGCTTGTCCACAGGGGGCTGGGGTGGTCTGCCTTAAGTCCAAACCTATCCATCCCAGCAACAGTCCTATCTTCTCAGACCTCCCACTGACAGCTCCATCTGCTGTCACCTACCACCGGTCATTGCAGCTTTGGCCACATGCCCCTCCCAGTCTCGCCAGTCTCACTTCCTGGCTCCCTCTGCTGCTGCTTGTTCTTAATCAGCCAGCTACTGGTGGTTTACCACTACTTCAGTCTTTGTAGCCAGTCTCAACAACCTCATCTGCCAGCAGGTCATCCAGCAACGGCTCGTCACCAGGCCTCCACTCGCCAGAGGCTAATTGTGCTGGTGTAAGTGATGCTGTAACATAACCTAGCTTTTTATATCAAGTGAAGGTTCTACATTGGCTAATCATCTTTTGACTGATATGAGCAGTTTGGGGAATCTGATTAAGACCTGCATTGAACTGATCCATCATTTCTTGTAATTAAGCTGTTTTCAGTAGCTGCAAGGTTTGGATTCACTGAACACAATAAGTGAAAATCAAACAAAGCAAAGACAGTGAAAGTGGTGTCCTAGCTTAACTTGGTGAAATGAACAAGAGATACACATTTTAGACTATGAGCAGATTTATCATTTGTTTCATACCATAATATTTACATACCAAGAGGAGCTGGCAGTTGCCTAAAAAGATTTGAAAGACTATGTGCAGCGTTGGATTCAGAATAGATACCTTTTGGGTAGAAGAGGAATCCATTGAAAACTGCAGCATTAAAAACAATCCTTCAAGGGCCATGGAGTTCATGGTTGTAATTCAATAATATGGGGTTGAAATGTTCAACTTTGGGGGATTGGAAAAGCGTGGGATTTTTTTCTTACTCAGAACATGTGCACAAAGCTTACCACACTGGAGAATAAACCTTACTTGCCTCCATTCCGTCAACAAATCTAAAACAATCTTCCCATTCTGCTTTTAAATATTTTGATAATTAAAAATACAACCCATCTATGATTCAAACAAATGTAGTAAAAGATAATTGTGGTTTGAAAAATATGAAAAGTATGAACTATCAAAATAATAACGCACACTTAATTTCAGCAGTATTGCCTTGGCTTACTTTCAGAGTCAGGGAGTCACATGTGGCTCCCTTCTGCTATAAATGGACAGTGGGTGACACAATTTCATTTGTCTGACAAAGAACTTCATGTTGGTTTGCAGTTTCTTCTGGCACTTATGATAGCCAAACTAACAGTCTGCACATCCCATTCCAAATGCCCATTGGAGCAGGCTAAGTGAAGCAATGCGACTGCTTCACTTCTCTCTCAGAAGCAAATGAAGCACATTTAGGTCTTTGCTCAGGCTTTTATTGACCATCTCTGAAGACGATTCAAAAGTTTCACTTAGTTCAGTATGCAATGCCCAAGGAGTTATGTTTGCATGGAGATTCCTACTACTGCAGGAACTGCACAGGTGATAGTGAATTTCAAAGTACACTTTAAAGTCTAGTTGTCACCCACATGGCTCACAGCCTAGATATCTCTGCTTGTTTCTTTAGATTGAATCTGCCCACCTTTAGAAATCAGAGAGAAGACTTGTTGAAATAAGCTTTTTTGGTGATAGTGCCCCCACCTTTGAAACACCCTACATTCAAATCATCCTGTCCTTATCAAGCTTATTTCTATTGCAATATGTATTTTTTTCTTTATATGCATTTAATATATATGTGCAGAACTGAGACCATCTTTAGCAGCTTTATTGTGAGGTATGTGTTAAATTATAGCCCCTAATGGGAGGCAGCTGCCAGAAGGTGAACATTTAAGTTACATATTTGTTTAAACTATTCAGGTTTACTGAAGATGTACTGCAGATTGATTGAGGAAATGGAAGATAATTTTAGGAGCCTTGCATTGAAGAATCTTCCTTAAAAGGAAAGAGGGTGAAGGAATTAAAATATGAAATGTACTGAACTCCAAAGGACAGTTACTTTTCCTACTTAATAGTCAAACAGTTATTTGATATTAATCTGACAAATTCACCAAACTAGACTTTCTTTTGAAAATCCTTTCTACAACTGACTAAGCAGGAAATAGATATTGCTTGTCTTCTTTATATATGGTTTGCTTGTGACCATGAAAGTTTCAGGATTCTGCCTCAGTACCATGTATTGGTAGAAAGTTGTAACAGGCTTTGGTTCTAACATTCCTCCATCAGTTCTAGCAAATCATTCCTCACTTTTGGGTTGGTTTCCTCACTTCTGCGAGGCCTCTTTATTGCATTTTAAACCTGAGACTATTATCTTGACAGTGTAGTATTTTATCGACAAGAACATAAGGGAGATGATGGAGTAAGTTCCAGATATGTGCTTGTATAAATAAATCTTTCTCATTAAAAAAAGTATTTCTAAAAATTAGTGAAAAATTCATCCAAACTTAATCAGTTCATTCAGATGTTCTTCACCTTGAAATGACTCGTGAAATATGGTCAAGAATAAACATGCTTGTCTTTCAAAGTATTTGAAGCCTTGTAGACTGCCAAAAAAAGGAGGGAGGGAGGGATTATTCTTGGTCTGCAGATTGATTTTTTCTAATTTACACATCTCACTCCCTGTCCATGACTGCAATTGCAGGACTAATTAATGCATGATTGCATAGCACAAAGAAAGTTTATCACAGAAATGGATAAATGTCACGACTGAGGCCACCCAGATGCAATGGTTGGTTTTTTGACCAATGCAGTAGTTTCTCTGCTGGAAAAACAATCATACTGCAATGGTTGTTCAACTTTTCTATTGACCATTTGATTGTTTGTTATTCTATAAATTGAAGCACTTTGATAACTCAGATTTTATTATCATAAACTGAGTTAACAAATTGTACAAAGCCATAATGAAGTCTGTATGTTTTTAGCTTTCTAAAATAGACAATGCAACAATTATGGCTTATGCTAATGAGTAAATGAGGGGCACTAGCACACATGTATGTGTAGGTGTGTGTATATGCTTGTGTGCATACATACATGTATGTATGACCTAGCATTGTGAATGCAAAATACAAGACCAATTTGAGATATACTTGATTGTTCTGCAATATTTCTAGCCAATTCATCCAATTATAGCTTGTACAACAGAATGGGATGTGTATAAATGTCTCATTTTCAATACCATTTTTTTCAATTTTTAAAAGAAAAAGAGGTGCTATTGAAATTTCTGCCTGAATCCTTTAAGATGCATCAGAGCAGACAATGCAAGGCTTTAAAGACAAATAGATTAAGTAATGTCCCTTGGGGTGACCAGAATTCAATCTATTAACATTCTGTGTCAAATCTTAATTAATATAATCACCCATTCTGTATTTTAATTTTGGTTTACTTGGAGTTCCTTGGCCTTCTGAAAGGTGGATCAAATTTTATTCATATTTTATAACAGCCTTCCCTAACCAGATGCCTTTCTAATATGTTGGGACAGCAAGTGCCAGAAAATTAACCTTAGTGGTAGTTTTGGGAGGTTGAATTGCTCCATTTACAAGAAGACTATATGGTAGAATTGAAGGTTTTCCATTAGATTATCTATAATAGGATTATTACACAAAACTACTTCAGCATTAACATTCTGATATTCTTATATAAAGCTATTTGATATTGCCAGACTTCACATTTTTGAAATAGTCACCACTATTCTGATGGATGACATGAAACAAGAGAATAAGGATATAAAATGCATTGAGTTTCAATAACAGCTGAGAACCTGATTCTCTAGCAACAGCTTCATATTTATTTATTCATTTATTTATTGAACTTATTCATGTCCAACTCATTGTAAGTGACTCTGGGCAGCTTACAATGAAATATCAGTAAAATATACATGCAATATATTAAATAAATACAATAGAAATAAAAGTAAAAAGGTATACAAGATGGCGGAGGGCTAAAATGGAGGTGAAATCATCAATATAATAAGTATATGGTAGATTATTCATCAGAAATTGCACTTTCTTATCACCCTGCTATATATTAAAGACATCGCACACTATCAATTGTTTCCATTAAACTTTAAATGGATCTGAAACAGATGGGGTCAGCTCAAAGATAGTTTGAAAGTACATGACTGTGTTGTAACAGAGAGATAATTAAGTTAAAAGAAGAAATGTATGCAGCTTATACTTTAAATATCATATCTGAGTTTTGCTTTTCACTCAGCCTAACCAAATATATTATAATATATAATATTATATATATTATAATATATTGCAAATATATTTTGCAATAACTTTTAATAGTAGATTCTGCTGCTGGAGAGAAGTCCTCAGATTTAGAAATGAAGGCCCACTGACTTCACTAAAGCTCAGGAACCAGAATACTTAGAACCAGGCCATTCACAGCCCAGACCAGCTGTCCTTATTTAATAACTAAACTATTTATAGACTGCTTTCTGTTATATAGTCTCTTGACAATGTTGTGTATAAATTAGCTATTGCGTTTTTTGAGATATTTTTCCATGCATGTCACCATTTTTTTATTTAATTTAGTCCCTTTTATCCTCCAAACCATTATTTTCCTGAGAGTGTGAGCCCCTTGAGAACCAAAATATTAAGAAAGATTGCATATAATTATTCTTACATTTGTCCTGTTGCAATTCACACAGACTCTAGAAAGTTGTAAGACTTGTCCGGGCATGGAATATAGAGGGAAATATATACATATATTTCTAAAAATGTGTAAGTTCTATGAAGTCATAAATACACAGGCAACATCTCTTGTCAATAAATCTGAAGGCTAGGATGAAATATATTCTCTAATCTAAGTAGAAATGAAATTAGGTCCAGTTGTGTTTATGATTTAGGGAAAGGAAACATAGAAACTTTAATTAAAACTCATTGTACCTTTAAAATGTTACATGCAAGTTTGTAAAAGATAGAATTGTATAAGCCTGACAGCTTGCTACTAGATCTTACCGAAGCAAGATCAGATTATTACCCAAGCAAGGGGCAGATAGGAACTTTCCCTTCAACCCAGAAGATATTGGCTTCCCTCAGTTATATTCATGGGCAGGAATCTGAAAGAGATATAGGAATCTAATTTTGCATTTAATATACAACAGTTGATGGCATTATTTCATAGCTTCATTCGCTGTTTTATAATAAATCTACTAATCAGAAGTTTTTGTAACTTCTTACAAAAATTAGGAACATTCTTAAGAGCAATTCAGCACTGAAACCAGTTTTCCAAAGAGATGGTGGGTTGCTCTTCCCTGGATGTGTTCAAATGGAGGTTAGACAGCCATTAACTTTATGTTTTAATCTAGATTCTTCCACTGAGCAGTAGGTTGGCCTCAATGACATAATACGCTTCTTCCAACTCCATGTTTCTATAAAATCTAAAATATTAAAGTAACTATTGGGGTTTTATTTTAGCTCATTAGCTTTCCTATTTTGAATGAAAAATGCCAATCTATATTCAAATACTGAATCATACATACATTATATTTGGGATACTTCCACATGTGAGACCTAGACAACTGTTTTCTAATTACAGGCTTGATCAATTGAACAGCAATGTAACTGTTTAAATGCTTTGCTTTTAATATAGTGAATATGATATGTTTTAAGGTAATGATTTGTGACTAAAACATTTATTCCTATATTTTGATAGTGAACATTGTGGCAATGCTTCAGGAATTCTGGGAGAACAAGCAGAAACAGAAAGGTGTGTTTTCAAGTGAAGGCACTGTAGTGTATGAGTCACTAAACTTGCCTGGGCCTCCATTTGTAAGCTATGTTACCCTGCCTGGAGGAAGCTGTTTTGGTAACTTTCAGGTAAGAATATATAAGATAGAGCATTTAAGGACAAAGTATGAAATATGGCAGAAATCTGATTTACAATATAGTTCATCAGAATTATATGAATATCATGAGAGCCAAAGACCAAGCCATCTGAAAGGCAACATGTTGGGAAAAAGGTCCAATGACCTAGTGAAACCTATAAGGAATTTTCCTTCCATTGGAAGCCCAGACCTTCTCCCTAATTCTTCTTCAGGGTCTCCTTATCTTCTGGAACAAATGCTCAGGAGACTTCAGGAAGGTGGAAGAATCAATGACATTTACTACCTACCTTGTCCATTTTGGTCTGTGGGATTCCTCAGTTAGCTTAGAACCTCCTGGGACTGGTGGATTCCTTTCATCTATGAAAGGTTCATTGGTACATCTAACAAAAATAGCAATATGTGGAAGCCAACTGCTAGATATCTTTGAAAAAAGAATCTTGGCAGACCAACTGGATCCCTTTAAATCCAAATATAATATTTGTCTGCATGGATTTGGGTGAGCTCCGGGAGAGTGAAGGATAGGAAGGCCTGCCGTGCTGTGGTGCATGGAGTCGCAGAGAGCTGGACACAACTGAGCAATTGAACAACAATATTTGTCTTAGTGCATATAGCAAGCAAAAACCAAGGAACAGACTTCACCTTATCCATTTCATATAGACATCTGATGGAATTTGATTTAGGACATTTTTTCTTTAAGTTTGATGTGCATATTGTAAAATAACTCCCCAAATAATAAAGAAATATTTTTGGAAATACAGTATTCCCTATTGATAAATTGTGAATAACATACATTCTTTATACAAAAATAGAATATACAACTGGCTTTCAAATGTTTAGAAAATCCCTAGCATAAAAACCTTAAACATACTTGCTAGGGATAGATTTCACCAAGTGTAATAGGATTTATTTTAAAGTACAAATGTATTAGTGAGTGTAATGAAATGTTAATATATTTTGGATTTGTGCCTAATTAAATAGGTTCTGTGGAGTTTTGTTTTGTTTTGCACTACCATTACTGTTTCAAGGTTGATAACGAATGCTAGGAATACAAGCGTACTTTAAACATTTGATGTGTGCAAACTACATGCATAAAATATATCCTATATTCAGTAGATTGCAATATGAGTATGCAATCTTTCAACTAAATTAACAATAAAGACTCTTAAGTATACATAAAAGCTTTTTGGCACAGAGTGGGATCACACATCACAGTAAATCATAACTACTTTGCTTACTGTCATGTGAACAAAACTAATAGTGGCATAGTTAATAAATGATAGTTAAATAAACCATTGTTTAGCATGAGATGTGAACCAAACCAATTTGAAAGCAAGAAAAAACACTAGTTCCCACTGTAGTGAGCAATGTCTTTCTCAGATGATTTCCAGTTCTTTTTGCTTGACTTGAGTTCAGCTTGAATGGCCTTCATTTATTAGGAACATTTAAAGCAAGCTATATTAAAGCAATATCATGATTAGATCAGATCAAGATCACAAAAGCAGTCAAGAGTGTCTCAAAAGATAAAAAAATGAACAAAGTGAACATGAGAGGAACAAGAGATATTCAAAAATTATAGTTTAAACTTTGAGCTTCAGTCCCTCTATATTCTTCCCCTTCATCCCAACTTGTTTTTTTTTTGCTATGATGGATTAAGTCACCAGCAATTCAAATATTATATATTTAAATTGTTATTATTTCCAGATGTAGAAGTATATAAAAATGATAAAAAAGTAATGTTCAGAAACAGAAATAAGAAAGGTGCCTTCCGTTTCAACAATATATATCTGAAGGAAATCTATATAAAGACTCTTATTCATGTAACCTTTAACTTGGCAAAATGGTGCCTAACAGGGCAACAATTTTTGAGCCAAGGTATTTCAGAAGGTATCCAAAATCTGTGACTCATGACTCCCATGGAATTGAAATTTGGCAAATTTTATAAAACATTTTATAACATAAAAATTATCATAAAACAGTGTATGATATAATACAAAATGTCATAAAACATTTCCTTCGCTGATGTTTGACTGTGCTATACAGTTGAATATGAGCTATTTGCAGGTAACTTTTCCAGGGAAGGCAGTACTGTACCTTAAAGTTCTGTCATTGATGAAGGCATTGAAAAACCTGATACAGAAATATCTCTGAAAGGATGACCCAATGGATGATGAGTTGTCTAGTACTTATTATAATAGCAAATGAAAGTTACTCTTTGTTATAAAATACATTGTATTAAGAATTCTTCTACCTTGATTCAAACGGGATTGAATTACTTCTCTGAATTTGGAATGCTTGTAGTGTTTTGAGCTACCAGGGATTTTCATCTAATGAGACAAAAATCACGGGAAATTGGTCATTAATTTGCCTTAAAAATGTTTTAAAAGCTATACAACTAACACCTGCTATGCCATCATCACTGCATAATAATTCACTTTGCTTTGCCAACATTTGTAACTCTTAGTCTCATCACCTAAACAAATGTGTCCTGAATGCATTACAAAGCAGCTGATGATGCACTTTGGATGCTGTTAGTTGACATGGAACATCTATTCTGTTTAGTCTTGATTATTGATAGCTATGATTCATCACTGAGTCTAGTAGTGGAAGGCTTGAAAGGGTAATTAGATTGATTAGATAAAATAAGCCTTATATCCTCTTTAGATAGGGTTCTCTACTTTTTTTAATAGATTGCTTCAGGAAGAAAATAAAGAAAAATGTTCTAACTGCAAAGACCAGTTTCTAAAAGATGGAAGCAATAACACTGAATATTATGGTGAGCTTTTAATGCAGCCCAAAGCACAAGCCTCCTTTCTCCTTTGCTATGGATAGGAAACAATAACAGTGTACTGGCAAAGCTTTCCATTAACTTTCCAAAAAAGAGTGAGAGATAGTAGGTATTCTTTTGGGTGTATTTGAACTACCTTGCCAAGACTTTTGCAACATCTTCTAATTCATTGAGGACAGTTGATAGAATATGAGATTTCAACATTAAATTTACCTTTTTTTAATATTTGGATAGAAGAAATAAAGCCTACAATAGCATTGCAGTGGCTTCACACTGAAGTTAGGAAGCATAAGATAATTTTATTAATATTTATAGTTAAATTAACTCATACCTCAGCTAGGGTGCTTTTTCTAATTAAATATCAATGCTGTGGTTAAGAATTTCTTAAATGAAAACAATTAAAATATCTCTCATGTATGTGAACAGTGGCTCTGTGCATCTGGGAAGAATGAAATTATCTGCCCTCCATGACTAAGTAAAGTTCAAAAAGTCCCATGTACATATATAATTCTTATTTTCATGATGTTGGTTATACTAGGCACTAGAATAAAAAAGCTACCCATGAATATGGTACTTCATTTTCCACTTACTATAAAGGACAGCTATTAGAAGCTTAACTGATTAGGTTTTAGCTTCCCTTTCACTGGTTTCAATCCACTCATTATTCTCATTATTCTAGGAGATGGTTTTGCTTTTTTTTCCAATAAAAATGTCACTTACAAAGATTTTGCAGATAATGACAAGATTTAATTCATTTTTAATTTTAAATGCACAGAGTTTAAATTTTCTTTTAATACTTAGGGGATAAAGAATTCTTGTAAAGCCATAATCAAAATTCAACCAATATTGGCATTATGATAAAGTTTCCTACATCCCATAAGTTTACAGGCATATTTATTGGGTATTAAACTAGTAGCTGCTTTAGGTTCATTCTAGACGTGTATATATATGAGGTTATATGTAAAAAGTTTCTACATGTTGTATCTAGTGGTAATCAGCTTCTGGAACCACTAGCCCCACTTCAAAGATAATTTTATTGTTTTCTCAATAAACCCAGTTATTATTTATTTATCAACTTCTATATTGCCTCAATTACACGAGTAACTAGGCATTTTACACATTAGGATTAAAACAACTTTGGAAATAATAAAATACAAAATATATCAAGGAGGATAGCCATATATTAGGGAGAATAATCAATTCAAAATCATTATAACAATTGGAATAAACTACAAGGGAGTAAATCATTGAACCCATTAGAGATGGTGATTAATCTAGGTACAGATGGGAGATTGAACAGCTGGCCCTGTGGTGTAGTCGAAACAACTTAGAGCTGAATATGCTCAAAACTGTGGAGATGACAGTGGATTTTAGAAAGACTCTTTCTATTTCACCCCCTCTTACCATACTCAGCAACATGGTATAAGCAGTACAGTCCTTCAAGTTTCTGGGCTCTATAGTCTTCCAAGACTTGAACTGAATGGCTAAGATTAGCATCATTATAAAGAAAACACATCAGAGGATGTACTTCCTGCATCAGCTCAAGAAGTTCAACCTGCCTCAGGAGCTGCTGATACAGAGGAATCACTGAATCTGTCCTTTGTACATCTATAAATGTCTGCTTCAGTGCAGCAACCACGTAGGAAGGTACAGACTTCAATGAACAGTCAGGACTGCAGAAAGGATAGCTTGCCCTCCATGGAGAACCTGTATATTAAGAGGGTCAGGAGAAGGGCAGAGAAGATATCTGCAGACCTCTCTCATCCTGGACATACAGTAATTTGTTTGAACTTCTTCCCTCTGGATGGCGCTATAGGGTATTGTATACCAAACAACCAGACCAGAGACAATTTTTCCCCCATGCAATTACTCAGCTGAATACTTGACTCATGCTATATGACAGGACATAAAGTTCAAAGAATTCTAAATTATGTCTAGTGTATGTACATACTTACCAATAGAGCATGGTTCTAAATCTACACTTCACTATATTACTTTTCTACTGGCTGCATACTTTAGTCATACACTTTACTATTAAATGCATAATTTTGTCTATTTGTTTATGTTATTATTTACTGTTGTCTTGCAAGTATACTGAAAGCTGCTGTACTGGAGTTAAATTCCTTGCATGTCTAACCGTGATTGGCCAATAAAGTATCTGAAACTGAATCATTACACTGCATCCTATCCTGCTGAAAGAGCTAAGTTTTCACAGCTTATGAACAGTGAACTATATGAACTAATGATGAACTAATATGAACTAAGACTATATGAACCTCAGGAAACTGAAGCTATAGAGGAGGTGCACCTTCTAAGTTCCACAGAATGACAGCATTTACAACTGGCAATTGGAGTATACCAGTTGATCCAGATCTCATGGTCAGGTAGATCTCATGGTAAGCAATTTCTAAGCCATGTACTATAAGGCTTTATAGGTGATATGCAACACTTTCAAATTGTAACCAGAATGCCAGTGGTAACCACTGGTGTTCACAGAACAGAGATGTTACATGGGCAACATAAAGAATGCTCAAACTACTTGTGCATCTACATTCTGGATGGTTATCATGAATAGCTCCATATATAAATTAGTGTAGTAATTTAAGCAGGAGGTGATTAGAGCAGCAGTAACTGTGGCAAGAGCTCACAGATTAAGAATCCAAACAAGAAGGCAGTTGGCTCTTGTGATGAATTTGTGCAAAGGTTACAGCTGCTGCCTGCTTATCAAGAAGGAGCTGAGAGTCCAAGAGGACATTCAGATTAAATGCAAATTCTACTTGGGGAAATATAACCCCATCAAAAAATGAAATATCTATGACTGGAAGGTCCTTGAAACCAAAGCTATTCAATCTTGTTTGGGTCAATACCTTTCTGCATGTTCCTCTGCATACACACCCTTACATCCTCCTGGTACCAGAATCCACAGCATTATTTGTCCAGACCACAACTGAGATTTAAAGTTGCGTATTATCAACATACTAATAATATTCAGGTGATCATACTAACCGATTATCTCACCCAGCAGTCTCATACAGATGTTGAACAGAGGTGGGGAGATTGTTAAGACCTATGGGACCCCACATTGTAAGGCTTGAGTTAGATCTCTCTTCCAATCCACAAAACAAACTGGAACTGGAACTAGCAACAGAAAATAAAGAGACACAGCAATAGAGTGCTACTTACTCCCAAACCCAAAAAACAATCCAGAAGGAAACTATGATTGAATATTTGCCAAGCACTCAAGCAGGACCAGAAGAGTGACAGCACTCTATCCTACTCCCACCAGAGGTCCTTCACAAGCATAGTCAATACCTTCTTGGTCAGTACCTACCCAAATTAATGAAATTTCCCCCTTATTTTTCAAATACTATTAAATGTTCCCCTTTCGTATTCTGTTTTTAATCCAATGACCCCTTTCATATTGTGTTTTATCCACTTAGCCACTTTCAGACAGATGGTATTAGTGCTAGCTGATCACTAATGTTTTGTTATAAGCTATAAGTGGAATAATGACTGAGTAATTATCTGCACTATATGGAAAGCCTATGAGTATACTGTTTTTATCCATATCCATAAATGTGACACAGCTGCTGGGGACTAACAGAATACTGCAGGAAGGAGTCCCTAAAAGGTTGATCAAGATCTTTACTTTAGATGCCCTCAGATAAGGACTTAAATTTATTTCAATTGGATTCAAAGTTATAGCAACACTTGATAAGTGTAATCATGCATGCATTTGTCTTCTATATGAGCAGTACACCAAACTATAAATTAAAAAGGAAAACTTTCAGACATAAATAGTGCAGTGTAGGAATCATTGTGCAGGAAGATCTCATGAATGAACAATTAAGTAGTAAATATGATCTTACTTCAAAAAAATCAAACATCTTACTTCAAAATCAATTTGACATTATTTACAATTATATAATATATTGATGGGAAAATTTGATTCAGAGCATATGCTGTAGTTGAAGTACCACTGACTACAGTGCAATCTGTTTCACATTTTAGCTGAAATATGATCGTGATAAATAATGTTCTAAGAGAAAGTTGAGCTCTTTATTTAGATGAATTAAAGGAAACTTGAATATAAGATTCAGAGTTCATATTACAGCTAAGAAAATGAAAAGTAGCCAATAGTTAGGTTACATCTTAAGATGCACGGTTAAAGTTAGTCCAGCAAAAAATAAAAATAATAAAAAAGAAATGTTTCTAACGGTTGTTAAATCTTTGCATGTTTGCAATTGGAAATTGCTGGGAAGAAGTGAAAGTAATATCACAGAGAAAATGCTCATATGTTTTAAAGGATTGTCCTAACAGTGTCATGTTGGGAAGCATTGTTTTAAATTTAGCACTGTACGTTTAGATTTTGCTTGTAATCTTTGGAAGTTTTTCAACAGTCTAAGGATTAGGCAAAGAATCATAATTTTAAAAAGAGTATTCTTTCGAAGCAGCAAAAGCATTTCAGTTATGCCACTGGAGAGAAAATAACCCTTCAGTAAAAATGAAAATATACATTTTAGCAAGAGGATGAGGAATAAAGTATTTATTAGTTGGAAGTATTAATTAGTATTTATTAGAGAAATATATTTTTTATTTATATGGATTCTGTTCACAGTTTCCTTTATTTTTAGGTAAAGATAAAGGGTTCCCCTTTCAGTCATGTCTGACTCTAGTGGGCAGTGCTCATCTCCATGGTCATGTGGCACACAGAACACTGTTATCTTCCACCAATTTAGGCAGAACCTATTTATCTACTTGCATTTTGCATTCTTGCATTATTCATGGGGTGAATTATGGGAGCTCACTCCATTACGTGGCACCGGGGTTGAATTCGGGCTGCCAACCTTCCAGCCAACCAGCCCAGTGTCTTAACCACTAAGCCACTGCATCTTTTATTTATAGAGAAATATAAAAATAGAATGAGAATAATGGACAAAAGTCAGACATGACTCAGAAACACAGTTGCCCATCTTGGGATTCTGAAAAAAATGTAGGATTGATTTTCACCTCTGATTTATTTATATCACTACTCATAAGGCTTGGTCTCCTGACACAAAGGAGCATTACATTCAAAAAGGCTTTTTGGTTATCTAGTCTAACTCTTTTGCTGATAGAGTGCTTTGCAACACATTGATTTCTGAGAGATCAATTTTGTGGATCCATATTTTCATAGGTAGATAGAAAATGCTTTCAGGCACTTCAACACTGCAAAAGGAAAAGGGGGTAGAATTGCCCTGTGTTCACGGAGTGTTTCATGTGGTCCTTTAGATCCCAGCCAGCATTTAGCAGCATCTGGCATATTCCTTTAGCATATCTTGCTGCCTCAAAACATGGGGAAGTATCTGCCATGGTATCAAATGTTGATTGCATCTGCTATCCACTTGTTTACGCTAGGCACAAGCTCAAAAGATCTTGTGAGGAATAAATAATATTAATATTTTAATTGTTAACATTTGTTTACCATATAACAACAATTATATATACTACAAGACTTCAACTGTATCAGTGTAGAAGATAGATACATGAAGCTTCTTAAATTTGCATTTAATTAATTAATCAAATTTATATAGCCACCCATCTCACAAAAATGTGAATCTGAGAGGTATACAACAAATAACAAACATAAAAATAGACAATATAAAATCCAGATTAAAATAAAAATTATAAAACAAATATACTGTATATTTATTTAAACCAATAACAGCCAAATCATTCTAGCTGTAGCTATCATAAGGGAGGGAAAAAGAGACATTACAAGGCAATATCTTTGCTGGCATGTGCTCAAGCGTTTCCTGCCATCATTTGGACCTAAGAGGATAATCCCTTCCATCATGGCCACCCACCTGCCTTCTCAACCTCTGCCTTAGTCAGATTTCTTTCCATTAAAAAGATAATTAAATTGTGCCTGTTCATTCAAACTTCATAGACAAGGATTCTTAGATCACCCAATATGTAGAAACTCATATATCTACTGTAGTTGTATAGTAATACCTGATTTAAAAGCAAAAATGCCACTCACCTCCGGAAAAAGAGACCATTGCAATTATTACAGGAATGTAATCATTTCACCCCTGAGAACAAGTGCAAATGTATAAAACACACAATTTGCTCTGATGGAGGATGACAAGTGGGTGTGGAGCACAGAGCTCCGACCATCCCCTGGGGAAGATTGAGCGGCCTGCTTTTTCCTCTTTTTTCCTCCTCCTCCCCATTGTGTGATCCATCTGGCGTGGACCCCGGCTGCCTGGAGCTGAGGACTCCCGTTTTTTGCGGGTTGGTGGAGCGGGTTCCATGGTTGTGTTTTTGCAGCCGGCGGTGGCAGCTGGGGGACTTTCCACTGGTGAACTGCTGACACATCGGAGGCCTTGCGAGTGGCCTCGAGGCCCAGATTAGAGCGGCGGCGGACCTGGCCGGTTGTTCCTCGCGGTGAGTCCGCGGGAGCAGCGGGGCCTGTGATACGACTTTCAGGACGGCGCCAGCAGCCAAGCCTTTTGACAGCATCCAGCGGAGCCTGGAGTTCAGTGGGGCAGCAGCGAGAACAGCAGCTGCTGCAGGGCTGCGTCCATGACTTTCGCTTGGGCCTGGTCTCAGAGGACGTGGATGGCTGGATTGAGCTGGGGGCTGTGGGCCTTCGCTCGGTCGGGATCAGCTGTTCGGCAGCCGGACCTTTTGGATTCGGCTTGGAGCAGTTGGTCTCGGCCTGTGATGGTGGCGGCCCTGATAGCCCATCCAAGCCTCTGAGTACCAAGGCCTCTACGTGCAGCCTGGAACTCTGTGGCTCTCCGGACTTGAAGACAGCGTGAGGCTCGGAGGACATTTGCCGATGCAGACCCAGTGGAAAGGGGAGGACAATTTGGACTCTTTATTTGGACTGGGTCACTTAGCCCAGCCTCATAAGAGGAACTGCCACCCAGGGTTGGTTCCTGGGTGTGAGCCAGGGCCAGCTGGGTGGCTGAATTGACAGTTGCCCTTGCCCAGAGTGAGAGCTGGGCGAGGGGTGTGGATGGGTGTCCTCCCTCTGACCTTCGGTGTGAGAGTTGGTCTTGGGGGAGGACAGTGTGTGAGATCGG
>JANHZU010001584.1:167503-177677 GCA_032468055.1 Acrochordus granulatus
TTCAATAGCTTGTAGAACCAAAGCAGTAACCTGAAGTAATCATTTTCTTTATGATTTTATCAGTCTCTCACATCATCGTGGAGGAATTTTGGCCCACTCTTCTTTACAACATTGCTTCAGTTAATTGAGGTTTGTGGGCAATTGTTGATGCACAGCTTTCTTGAGGTCCTGCCACAGCATTTCAGCCGGGCTGAGGTCTGGACTTCAACTGGGCCATCACACCTTTTTTACAGCCCTTGTACATTTTCTGGTGTGTGTGGGATCATCGTCCTGTTGCATGACCCGATGTTGGCCAAGCTTTAGCTGTCAGACAGATGGCCTTACATTTGACTCTAGAATACTTTGGGATACAGAGGAGTTTATGGTTGATTCAATAACTGCAAGGTGCCCAGATCCTGTGTTGACAAAACAAGCCCAAATCATCAACCCTCCACCTCCGTGCTTGATGGTCTGTGCTGATATGCTGTTTGGTTTTTGCCAAATGTGGCACTGTGCATTGTGACCAAACATCTCCACTTTGGTTTCTTCTGTCCAAAGGACAGTGTTCCAGAAGTCTTTTGATTTGTTCAGATGCAACTTTGAAAACCTAAACCGTGCTGCCATGTAGAGAGGCTTTCTCCTGGCAACCCTTCCAAACAAACCATTCTTGTTCAGTCTTTGTCTATTGTACTATCATGAACCTTAACATTTCACATGCTGAGGCCTGTAGAGTCTAAGAGGTCACTCTGAAATAAATGACATGGTGTAATATGTCATGTGTTGTTCATCTGACGTTTTTACCTACTTTTAAGTACTGCTAAGGACCAGATGATTTTTACTATGTCCTGATATGTAAAACTACAGAACTCAAAAAGGGTGCTTTCTTTTTCACATGATTGTAAGTAAAAATACAAGATAGTCACAAAAATACAAGATAGTAACAAGATTATATTTAAACAGTTTTATTTTTGTTTCACAAAAAAAGCAATTGTGTTTGCAATATATATACCATTCAGCCTGTGCTGGTTATATGCATACCATTTTATTCAAAATATTAGAAAATAGGCTTTCATTTGCCGTTACATATTAAGGAAACTCACAAATTTGCATATAATGTGTACATCTATATACAAATGCAAACACATATCTTGTTTTCTAAAATATTCTTCCTCAAGGCAAATATCCTACAATTTGGAGTTACTCTTTTAATAACAATGTATATTATGCTTTCTGTAGAGATATCAGCAGGAAAGTCTAATCCAATTCAACGTTGAGTAATATTTGATATTCCAGAACTACTTTGATGTTACCAGCTTCCTGTTCTCAACAGAACTAAAATCTTTCCACAGATCTGGTGTAAATTTACTCTTAAATCCACCCTTTCTAAGACTCTGTAAATTAAAAGTCTTCAGTGGCTTTCATTCATTCCAACTTCATATTGTTGCACATTATATAAAGGTAACTTTTAGATTTCAACAGTAATTTGCTACATGTACCGTGACTAACATAAAAAAGATGCCCAAGCATTGCTTTGATCAAAGGGGCAATGTTATGGGTAAAGAATGTGCATTTCTGCTGCAAATTGCAGGTTTTAGTAACATTATAGATGGCTTAAGTTCTTAAATATCAAGACCTGAGTATGACAAAGCAACATTTTAATTGCCTAAAATTTTAACTATTATTATGGGATTAAAACATTATAAACATATAATGGACTAAACACCAGCAAGCATTTTTTAAAAGTATATGCATGGTTAGAGGACTAGCAACTGGCATTTGATGTGGAAATTAAGAAACATGTAACTAAATATTGGTATGAGGGGCATCCCTTTGTGAAATATGTACAAAAATGTATCCTTAAATGAGGCAATCTTTAAAAGTTCAGAGTGCAGTGAAAGATAACATCTTCCAGAAGGATTTTAAAAAGCTAATCTATCTTCAGAGGGAGGAATGTACTAACACAGAACAGGTGGAAGACAGTCATATAAATATGTAAGGGTCAACATCCCATGATGCTATTAAAGAAAAAAAAAAGGCCACATTGTTTCAAGTATTAGCCTCCCAGTGCATGTCCAATTTCACCTGCAATGGAGCAGGCTGTTTTTAAAAGCAGCAAGATCCATTTCATGAATTCCATCTCTCACAGCTATATAAAGATGCTAACATTACAGTTAAAATGTTGTAGTTTTGAGAGTACTCAAAAATTAAGAGTTTTAAAAGAATCATTACTCTTGGGATGAGCAATTTTAAATAGCTCAACTGCTTTGTGCATTTCCACAGGATTACAGCCACAGCATGACTATAGATGTACAAAATTATAGCTGAAACCTGCACTTTTAAGGCCTTTTCACACATATTTATATGGCAATCATAATGTAATATCTTTTTATCAAACATTATTTGGAATATTCTTACCCATTCCAAAACCATAAGTTAAATGCTAGATTGCTGTGTGTAGCATTTTTCAAAATTCCATAGAGATCACAAAGTGGCATAGAGGGAAATTTGGCTGTGTTACTCACAATGCTTTGCCAGAAAAAAACAAATTGTAATGCTCAAACTTGATAACTTTGATTTCCAGGCTGAATAGAAATTTTAGTTTTATGTCTAACAAATTTTAGTTGTTTCAAAGAGAACAAAAACTGATTTTAAATATTGGAGTAGGTATACTTTATACTGAACTCCATGCATTCTCCATTAACTCCATGTGCTGATCCTACTCTTTCCAGTGCATGCCTTCCCCATGTCCAATGCAACATTTGTGAAAAAGGAACACACATCTGTAAAGTAGATCTGGCCTATTTTTTGACCAAGAGTTGTATTTAGCCTTTTGGTAGCATGCCTGGGACTACCAGAATCTAATGGGTGGGGACAGGATAAAAACTGTATATATTCCTTTATATTTAAAAATTAAATATTACTACAGTTATATGTATCTAGTCATTTTCTCCTCAAACGTATTGAAAATAATTTGGATTGGAGAACCATAGCTTAAGCTTTTGAGCTGATCATGATAGTATAACGAACAGGCATTCATCTTTCCATGTGAAATTAAAATAGGGAGAAAAGTTATCTGTGATGCCCACAGTAGCACATATTGGTATCTGTCGATATATGTAAGATACAAATAATTGAGTATTTCCCCAAGTTTGTAAACTTAACAGTTGTTTCCAATTAAGGTAAATAATTCCCCCGCCAGTTGTGGCCAACTCTAGATGGTGCTCATCTCTGTTTCCTAGATGAAGAGAGCTATAAATTTTATACCTCAAAGCCAGATTATTGGGACTAAGTTTTATTCACTTTAATACAAGGCTTTAATGCAAACATGCTCTACGCTATATTTCTACAATAAAATGACTTGATTTGGGGAGGGGGGTATTCAAAACAAAAAACACTACTAATTCCAACAGGATGCATGTAGAAGATGTTAAGATTCCAAAGCAGCACAAAAGTTTTGATCAAGATTTAAGAATCAAGCATTTCTAAGATAAGAAACCATAAATAAATTTAAGGAAGACATTCAAAGTACTTTAATTAGTCCTCAAAGGAGTACAAAACTCTCTACTCCATTAAAATCACCCCTGATTACTGAACTCGATAAAAGCATTTGATATTACTACAGAAAATTCTTCTCCTGAATGGACTCAAAACAATTACATTTAAGGTATAATACCTATGATCATTTCTGGTTTCAACATATATACAAATGCACATGCATAGAAAGTCCAACTCTTCCAGATTATCGATTGTTGGAAATCAAACTTTGTTGAGAGTAAATAAGTATATTGTCTGCTTTGATAAGGACTAGGTCCCAGTTCCATGCATGATTAATTTTAAATAAATTTCTCCTTTAAGCACAATTAATCAAATGTAAATCAAAATCAAATCACAATCATTTTTTAAAAAATAAACAACTGAAAGTATTTTCAAAATATCAGTGCCTTCATTTAAAACAAAATATTCTAATTCTAGAACATAAGGGCACTACATTTTCAAGTCTAGTTCAAATTTTCAGCAGCAAATACAACTACATATGATTTATGTACAACTTATTTAATTTCTGATTTTATGTTAAATTTACAATTAGGAAAAATTGGTTTTGAGTGTCTCTCTTGATCTAAGAAACTTTCTCTTTTTTTCATCTCAAATTGCTTTAAACTTTGAATTTGTATATTATTTAGCAACATCCCCCATTTTGAATTATTTGTAGCACAAAGGACGTATCAGCTTTATCCTACTGTTTTATTCCAATTTCTGGATACAAATGAAGAAAGAAAAAAACAACAATACTGATTTATGTAGCACTGAATTTTATAGCACAGAAATATGGGATCTAAAATGCCCCAGAATATTTAATCTTCCATGAGAAATGAAGTAAAATCAGTAATAAAACATTGAACTGAAGAACTATAATTTTATTCTTTCTATAATAGAATCTACACTGTTTACAACATTTCAATAAAAAGTGAAATTTTTTACAAATAAAAAAAAAGCATGTCCTAAAAGCTATGTCAGATTAGATCCATACATTTCCAAGTTCATGTTGGCTTGAAGAAAGAGCTTATTAAATTATCCCCTTTTGTAGGAACAAACTCGGATATTAAGAATACTGTTTAGCAGTTCAAATGATTAAAAGCATTACCCCACTGGCATCCTTTCAGATGTGTTGGAATTAAAAATTCCAGAACTGTAAATCTCAACATGGTGGATAAGAATTTTGGAATTTGTAGTTCTAAAACATGTAAAAAAAATCAAATTGGGGAAGCTGTCCTAAATCAACACATTTAATTTTTTCATCCATTTTTATTCTTCTTGATCCTTTTATTGGGGAGTTTTAGAACTATACTAACACATACAATTGTTCACAATAATGTCTCAAATGCCAGTTATTTAATTTACTGTTAACATAAAGCACAGAGTAGAAGAGTTTCACAAGTGTGGGATTGTTTGTTTTAATATTCAATCTGGCATGCTTTATTTTTAGTGAAAACTTTTAGAACAAGAATGGGTGACACAAATAATATGTCTCATGATTTAACAAATATTGACTTTGGTCAAAGCATAAGCTTGGTCTAGTTTCAAAAATACCTATTTACAGAACAATGTGAAACATCAGGACAGTATTGAAAAGGAAATTCCAAACCAATAATTCAGAAATTGCTGAAACAGTGTACTTACATACTTTAAGTAGTACATCAAAGTGAGAACCAAAACTGGAATCTGAAAACTATATAAACTATTTTCCCATCTATAATTTAGAACCTGTCAGAAAATTACCATGGTCTGGTTCAGCAGAATTCTCTTTACATTTTACTTTGTGTTTACAAATGTAATTTAACCTATTCAGTACATAGTACTAGTAACATTTAGCTGTGTTGTTGACAAATAAAAAACAAAAATTCTGACGTTTGCATAATTTCTAGAAAATATTTAGCTAAATCAAAACCCAGAATTCCTTAGTTTTAACTTCACCTGTTTATCCTCATTGTCTTTTAGCCACTGCTTACAATGATGAAAAAAAAATGCTTTACAGCAGGCACATTATTTACAGTTCAAGGAACTATGCACAGTGAGAAAACACCAAACTGAATTTTGCAAATAAAAAGCAGGTCTCAGGAGTGTTTATTTTGCTCTCTCATCTTTTCATTTAGTAAAAATGAACTCTATATGTAAAAATGGAATTCCATTTTCTGGCAATGGAAGGGACCTGTACCTGTTTTAAAAGTTATTATAGTATCTTTGTTTGGTGTAAATGTCTGGTCAATCGATGAGCTTTCCCCTTATTAGCAACTATGTCCAGTCCACAAATACTCCAGAGAGCCAATTCGGAATAGATGAACCCTGAGCAAACTACAACCCTCTCTCACAGTGCAAAAAAACAAAACTTGCATTGCTCATGTTTAACTTTTCTTTTTTTTGCAAAAGCAAAAGACCAAGAGTTGCAGCATTCCTAGTGATTAATATAAGCTGTAAGAGACTTGTGATTATTATAGCAATTTCTCCAGGAGTGCCAGGTTTTGTTCCATCCACTGGATATTCAGTTGAATTGTCTCAATAGCTTCTTGGACATACTGCAACTGAGCAGTTTCCTCTGACTTTGATTCAAAGAATGTCTTAACCTAAAGAAAAGTAACACATGAAAAAAGAGGGGGGAAAAGATCTCAGAGCTTTCAAAACAATTCATCGAGCTATTATCTAAATGTACAGCAAGTTTGGTAATGCAAATTTCATTTACTTATTAACTATTTGTTTTGTAGTTTAGTCCTGATTGCATCATACATTTTGAAATCATTAATCCAGACTATTTCATACAATTTAAGAGATTGGATATATTTAATGAACAACACAGTAACTACATATAAGAAACAATTTTCTCTAATTTCAGAAAAGAACTTTGTTGTACAAAGGACATTACTTTGTCCCCAAAAATACAACTAATGCTATTGTAAAACAATATTATAATTTATAATTTTGACCTGCATCACATATTGCCCTCTTACTATGTGAAAATATTATTCTAAAATTCCTTCAGAACAATTTATCCAACTAACCTCAAGCATATGTTCCAGTGTTGAGAACTGATACGTTGTTGAAGTTACAATGCTTTGAACAGTATATGATCCACGGTGAAACCTGAAATTTAGAAAAGTGGAACAGGATTCATCTATTGCATTAGCCTATGTTAACTTGTTACCTATTTCACTGGTCTATACAGGTAGTCCTCAACTTACAACCACAACTGGGACTAGAATTTCCACTGCTAAGGTGATTGTTAAATGAGTCACATCTGATTTTACAACCTTTTTTGCCACAGTTGCTTAGCAAATCACTGCTAAGTGAATCACACAGTCGTTATGTGAATCTAGTTCCTCCATGTGCCTGTTGGGAGCTGGCTGGGAACATCACAAGTGGTAATCACATGATCCTGGGATGCTGCAACCATCATAAATACATGCCAGTTGCCAAGCACCCAACTTTGATCACATGACTATGAGGATGCTACAATGTTCCTAAGTGTAAGGACCAGTCATATGTCACTTTTACAGTGCCAATATAACTTTGAAAGGTCACTAAACAAATGATTATAAGTTGAGGATTACCTCTATTAATATAAAACATTTCATTTAACACCTAACCAATTTTGAGGCTCAGGGGGAAATTCCAAGATGAATTATCTTAGATTTGTCACCTGCTACACAAAGCAAACTTTTGTAAAATCACTAATATACTTAATATTTTTTACAATTCCATAGAATACAACTATCAAATATAAGCTCTCCCAATTATGCATTTTACAGATAGCAGCAGATGAATTATATCTGGAGTACAAATTAATTTAAATCAATCTGCTTTCCTTAGCTAGAATGAGCTAAATTAATCATTTTATATAAATCAATGTGACTCCTAAGAGAATGCTTACTCATGTCAGAGGTTAGCAACTACCTATGTCATAGTTGATTCATGTAGGAGGACAGGAATTATTATAAGAATGCAAACAAAAATATTACTTTTTGATAAGTTGATCCCAATTTTCTTTGACAAAATCCCATGCCAATAAATGTCCAGGCAAATTCTGACTTATAGTTTTTATGACAGTTGGAAGTTCCTGTGATCTGATTATGTCTCCTTGCAGACTTGTTTGCATTAACCTATGAGATAAAAAACAAGAAAATTCTAATGCTAGGCATGCACATAGATTTTTTCAGAGAATTATATCATCTGTAATTTGAACTAGATAATGCCTAATAATCCAGAAATGATTTAAGGATATCAGACAATATGATTATATGTTGTGTGTGTATGTGTGTAAATAAAAAAAGGTAAAGGTTACCTTGCCAGCCATGACCAACTCTAGGATACAGTGCTCATCTCCATTCCCAAGCCGAAGTGTCAGCATTTGTCCAAGGACGTTTCCATAGTCATATGGTCTAGCCATGGAATGACTTGACGCCAAAGACGCACCTTTCCCATCAAAGTAGCAGTATCTATTTATCTACCTGCATTTGCATGCTTTCAAACTGCTTGTATGGCAGGAGCTGAGGAAGACAACAGAAGCTCCCTTGGTTGCGTGGCGGTTCTCAATCCTGGGCCACCAACCTTCCAGCCGACAAGTGAGAGTCATAACCACTTGCAGCACTACACCTCCTATATGTATGTGTGTGTACATACGTGCATATATATACATACACACAGACACATACACATACATACGGGGACGCATACATACATACATATGTTATATATATTAAGACGCTGGGCTTGTCAGCTGAAAGGTCAGCAGCCCACGGTCAAGACCTGTAACAGCACCATGTAATGGCATGAGCTCCTATTGCTCTAGCTCCTGCCAACCTAGCAGTACAAAGGTATGTAAAAATGTAAATATATACCTTCGGTGTACCACATTCGGTGGAAAAGTAACAGCATTCTATTCAACTCGGCATATAGTCATGTTGGCCACATGACCATGGAAGCATCTTTGGATGAATGCTGGCTCTTCGGTAATGAAAAGAAGATGAGCATCGCCCCCTAGAGTCAGCCATGACTGGCAGGGGAAACCTTTACCTTTTAATGGTCTATTAAACTCAACTAGCAGGTTGAGTTTAATAGAGGCAAGATCCCACTAAACTATGTATTAATTATTAGAAAGGATTGTTACAATACAAAAAATTAAAAGAATGATGTTTTGATACAGTATTTGCTATTTAATCAGCATGCATACGGGGAAGAATTATGCTTCACGCAATGTTAATGAAAAAAACTCTGGCAATAGAATGAAATTTTCTGATTTCTAGGAAGTTTGAGTTTATTGGCAATTTTGTTTTAGCCGCCTACAAAGCATGTCACCGATACATCTTTTTTGCCTTGTGACTTATACTGTTTACTTCTGTTCTTATTTATATGTTGTGTGGTTGAATTACAGCCACAACTGGAGACGAGCTTGTCAGCTAATTAGTAAAAGTGTTAGGGTCGAGTTGAGAGGAGGGCTCAATCTGGCATACTTACAAGGAAAAGGCTAGCTTTAGAAATGGAAACATTAACTGCTTATTTCAGGAAAAAAAGCAATGCAGTATTAAGAACATTCCTAGAAACATTTTGCTACAGAGACCAGTAGTGAAATAATGACCCTCAATTTACCATTATCTGAATAAGACAGCCGGAATTCAGCCCAAATTATTCTTTTATGAAAAGTGATTTGAACGGAAAGCAGGATTTTCTAGTGTGAATATCCACATTTCTCTGTGGTGTTAGGAGCAAAGGTTCCATCAGAACTTTTTCTAGGTTCCATCAGAACAGGCCACAGTTCCTTTATTTATTTAGGCATGTTACATTTTTTAATTCATCTGTCTTTTTTTCAAGCATTGCAGCATGAATAGTAAACTACTTTGAAGCATTACCTCACATACCTTTAAGAGGATCATGCTCAGCTCTCATTATGTCAATAAGGGAATTTTCCAGTGAGTGCATATTCAATGTATCATACATTCTGCTTCGATCCTAGAAAAGAAGAAATCCTCAGGGTTAGAGTTGGCACACTTTAAATGAAAAAGAATATACTTGTGTTCTTTCAGCTTCGTAATTTCCCATTTTTACAGTAAGTATGTACTTACTGTTTATCTTCTATACCATTAATTTGGTTTATCTTCTATACCACTAATTTGGTGGAGTTTTTCAGATGATATGTCAGGGATCTTAGTCCCCAGATATTCAGAGACTTCTATGTTGACAGCAAAAGCCAGAACACACCACTAACTGGCAACAATGCAACTGCTTCAACTAAGGCACAACATATGCAAGCAGCTTCTTACCAAGGGGATCATACCACTCAAAGTTAGCAGGAGGCTAGATGTGACTTGACATGGAACAACAGATTGGTTCCAAATTGGGAAAGGAGTATGATAAGGCTGTATGTTGTCACCCTGCTTATTTAACTTATATGCAGAGCACATCACGTGAAATGCTGGGCTGGATGAATCACCAGCTGGAATTAAGATTGCTGGGAGGAATATCAACAACCTCAGATACACAGACGATATCACTCTAATGGCTGAAAGTGAAGAGGAGCTAAAGAGCCTCTTGATGAGGGTGAAAGAGGAGAGTACAGAAGCCAGCTTGAAACCCAACATTAAAAAAACTAAGATCATGGCAATTGGTCCCATCACTTCCTGGCAAATAGAAGGGGAAGAAATGGAAGCAG
>JANHZU010001584.1:188511-200697 GCA_032468055.1 Acrochordus granulatus
TTTTTGATTAAAATTTTTGCTCGTCCTGCGAGTTTCTCGCCCTGTGAGTTACTCGTCTTGTGAGGCACCACTGTACATTACTTTACATACAAATATCAGAGGACAAGGCTTAGCTTGAGAAAATCTAAAGAAGTGAGGCTGGCATTGTTCATATGTAAAATGAACATATGAGTGGTGCTAAGCACTCTTCTGGATAATACCAGAAAACTGTTTGTTCTAGCTTCTTCGTTCCATAAATCAAACTATATATTGAAGGCTAATCGTAAATTAAGACAAAATGTTCTAGGGAAGTCTTGCTAGGAGCCTCCAGAAGTATTTATTCTTTGTGATGACTGGAACATGCTTTTATGACCATGCTAGGACTACTGAGGTTTGCCTTTAGCACAGCTTTTAAAAGCCTTTAGCACAGCTTTTCTAATTTTCAAAAGATAAATGGCATACCTGAGTTTTTATCCAGTAAGTATGTCTGCAAAGTGAGGGATGAGTTGTCATTGCTTATCATGTAAGAAAGAGGAATCTGCCACAGGTAACTGGGAAAAAACAAAAGGGTAAACAGGGTAAACAGTCTTAGATCACAAAGTTCTCTATGTGATGAAATTATAGTATAACAACTACCTTAGTTTCTGTGAGATTATACCTAATATATATTAATTTATATCCCAACTTTATTATTTTTATAAACAACTCAATGTGGCAAACATATTTAATATACCTTCCTCCTCCTATTTTCCCCACAACAGCAACCCTATGAGGTGAGTTAGGCTGAGAAAGAGTGATTTATGTATTTATAAAATAAATGTGCAATGATAGAAATCAAACTGCAAAGGTACAGTATGTCGCTAAATGTACAATTAGATAATGTGCCAAAAAATTATTTCTCTGATCTAGTAGCTGAGCTTGTCTATTCAGAGCTTAAACATTCAGGGAACTAGGTGGTTTCAAGCATGTGAAGTAATTTCTATTTTTTATTATTCCTCTGTCCTCTCTAATTTAAACCACTGTTGTCTCTGATTTAAATCTGGTCACACCAGTCCAGGAGCAGATAATCTTTTGTGCCTACTGACTGGACTGCTCTTAAAATAAGTGTTTTTGCATCCAGGAAGAAATGATGTGATAATGATAGAATGACATTATCAGAGATTGTGAGGTTTTTTATTTTTTGCCTTGCTTCTTTTTAAATAAAGTAAGAATGTAAAGCCTATTGAAGACTTCTTTGGATGGGATGAGAGAGGTCCCAAACAGTACACAATATGGAAAAATGAGGGCTGGAAGTTGTCCGTCCTTGTGGTGGTTTATTGTGGTTTTGAGTATGAAACTGGCTACTAATAGCAGTATAGTTATGCAAAGACTCTTGTCTTGCTCCTGATATTCTGTAGTTGCTGGAATTCACATTTCAGTAAAGAAAGAATCAGATAAGTCAACTTCAAGTTACACAAAAAAGTCACAACTGTATTTTTCACACCTGTCATTTACAAAATGTTTCTATTTTTATTTAAAAAATATCAATTTCCATTATGTAGCATTTATACATTAAATTTGTTCTTATCAAGTAAAGGCTGTAGGCATTTCCTAGGTGAAATTTACTCTTCTTCAAGTTGGGATATCTTCTCAATATGAAAAAAAACCCACTATATTAGCAGAGACCATAAGTAGATAATAAAAAAAATTATAGCTTACAAAGAATAATGGTTTATATTATCCAGTGTAAAGGATGAAATCCTGCCTTATCAATTTTCTGTGACATTATCAATTTAATGTGACATTATAAGTGACAAGTATTATTGCCTGCCTGATCCATATGCTTCATGATAGTTCTGAAAGCAGTACAAAGGTAAGGTCTAGCGAGGTAGTGGAACTTACCTGACCTGACCTTCGCTGATCTTAAAAAGCTAAACAGAATTAGAACTGGTAAGCACTTGGGTGGGAGTCTCCAGGAAATCTCAGGACTGTATGCCATACTGATATATTTTTTTAAAAAATGCCAGAAGGCAATTGTAAACTACTTTTATGTAACTACCAAGAAATCTATATGGCTGTGTCCATGAAGTCAGCTTACAAATGACTTTACCTTTAGAAAGGTAAAAAAAGTCTCCATTAGATTTCCATCTAATTACTGTTCTCTCTCACACACACAATTTAATATTTATCCCATACCTCAGTCCTTTTCTTTTTTAAGAATATAAAACACAGGCTGAAAAATTAAACTATGCAAATTAAGAAGAAAGAAAACCTTGAAGATAAGATCTGATTTTCCAATTCTGTATTATGCATAAATCTTTCCTGCTTCAAAGAGATTTTTTTTCTTTCCCTTGTGACAGTCACCAATGGAAATCCTTTCTGATTTGTCCAAGTGTTCATAATTGTTTTTATATCTACTGCTCCATGTGTCACCTTAGAAAACAAATACACATGCAAAAGGAAAATGGTGGTGTCAACATAGTATCTTCATTTCATTAAAGAGCTAAATCAAGTGTTGAAATATAATTCTCAGTAACAAGCTTATCAATCATAGTTTAATACTACAAATTCTACTTTTTAGGACTTTCTGCTTATTTCTATACTGCTTTAGAAACACAATAACGTTATGTAGCACTTCAGATTCAATCTCTAAAACATATTTCGCATCATGCAGAAGTGCAAAAATATAGCAACACCTGTCTCCAACACCTTAATGCAGTTTCATCTGTTTGCAGGACTTTACTGCTACCATTTAGAGTGTTCACACATTTCTTGGAATGAATATGGCTGTTTTTAATATAATTACTACACCTGTGTTTCTGAGAATGTTTAAAAGTCAAAACTGATAAACTGTCCAGGGTACAGTAGATGCTACCTTAAGCATTCGTTTAACTGTCTTCTCTCCAAGAAGACAAATAGTAGAAGCAATATTGCCCTTAATAGCAAAATAGCCTCAGTGCACTTCATTTTTATAACAACAGAGAATACAGAAGAACTAGAGATACAGGATCATGGAATGGTAAGATTTTTTTAAGGAATTATTGTAATTTCTGTTTTGGAAATGGGTATAACTTAAAAAAAACTTTTTTTCTGAAATGGGATTTGCCTAAGTAATATCCCAACTATCCTTCTCCAATTTAATACACTACAAATTAGTTGAGTATGTCAGTTGCCGTGTTGGCTGCTAATTCTAAGAGCTGAAAGTCCACAACATCCGGAGTCTTAAGTTGAAAGAGGCTGTTTTAAATTACTTGTCATAATTAAACCACCTCCTAGGAACAGACAAAAGCTTTGGAGGCTGACTTCTTCCTGATTAGTGATTAGAATTAGAGTAGTACTAAAGAAGAATCTTCTAATCTATAAAGCAAATTAACCAGATTGTAAATAATCTCTAAAAAGTTAGAAGCAGAAGCTTAGCAAGCCTACTGCAAAGGGAAAACAATCAAGGCAAGATGGAACCTTCTGAGTATAAGAGCGTCCATAAGGAGAAAGATGGTAAAAAAGCTGAGAAATGTAACCTCTCTTTTTCCCAGTCAACATTCTCCTGGTACAATTTAAACCTAAGTAACCTTTCCCCTTTGGCAAGACCTGGAATTTACAAAAAAATGGTTTATGAAAGTCCAACCTATTATTTTGGGAGATTGTCTGGTCAGCATTTCTTCCAATTACTTTGTGGAATATAGAAATTAACACATAAATATAATTTAAAAAATGCCTTTTCCTCTAAAATCTAAGCAAACACCTCCACCTAAACTGAAGGCAATAATGATGAGAGATAGCTAGAATACATGTGAATAACATATGCCACATGAGATTAAATAATGACCAAAAAAAGCATTCACTCCAGTTAGTTCATTAATATGTATTATTTAGCCAACTGGTCCTGTTGAATTGGATTAGTCTACACTAATTTGAGGGCACCAATAAAATGTTAGTCAGGTGTGCTTGACATCAATTTGTTTCATTGGTCTTCACAGCTTATTATATTTAAGAAGGAGGGGATCTCCTTCTGTAACAAGAACACTATAAATTTCTCCTTAATGGAGGGAATAGTAGTACAGTGGTACCTCACAAGACGAGACTAATCCATTCCGGAAGAACGCTCTTAGCGCGAAATGCTCGTAAAGAGAAATGAGATTTCCCATAGGAAACAATGGAAAGTCGGATGATCCATTCCACACCCCCAAAAATATTCATCAAAAAATCATTTTAAATGGAATTTGATGTAGAAATGATTGTCCCTAACATGTGAAACAAGTAACCATGATTAACACACGATATAAAGCAGAAATACAGCAAACTAACCAGCATTTACGGATCTGCTTCGAGGCAGCTTTTGGCCTCAGCTGCTGCTGGCTGCCGTCACTTTCAAAGGGCCTTTTTTCTCTCAGCTTTTCCGGGCATCGTGGGCGATTTGAAAGCGCTTCTTCCCTCTGTACTATGAGGGGAGAAGCAACGAGGGGGGATTTCTGCTTTATTTGGTGCACATGCAGCTTGAAGAATATCCCGGCGCGAAGGAGAGAGAGGAGGGGGAGGGGACTTCCTGGAGATTGTATCAGGAGTCTGAAGTCTCAGGGAGTTCTCTCTCTTAATGCCTTTCTCTTAATTTACGCTGTTTATGCAGCGAGAGAGGAGAGCTCCGTTGTGAGATTTCCCATGTGAGCTGATTGCACGGTGCTCCCTGAGATCAGGAACGTCGACCTGCTGCCATGCGGCAGTGTAGGCAGAACACACACGCGCACGCTGATGCCTGTATGGGAATGGAGTAAACTGCGCAAAAGAGAGTTGGCAGAACGTGCGCGTGTGCGCTTGCTGCGTTGGCAGAACTCTCGCGCAGGGTTGCTGTCTGCAACAATGGAGTAAAGCATGAGGTAAGAGTTGGCAGAATATGCGCGTATGCTTGCTGCGTCGGCAGAACTCTTGCGCGGAGTTGCCTGAACGGGAAATACAAAGCGCGCTTACTGATGACACGCAAGGTTTGGCACGAAGTTTCCTCATCTCATGAGTCGTGGTTCATCAAGTGGAATATTTTTTATTAAATTTTTTTGCTCATCCTGCGAGTTTGTCTTGTGAGTTACTTGTCTTGTGAGGTACCACTGTAGTCCCTTTAAAAGAAACAGTAATTGGGCTATCCTAAAAAGCAAACTTGGAATATATGGATCATTGATAGGCTTGATTGCTAATATTTTCTCAAGAAGGTATCCAAAGAGATTTACCTTATTCATACTGTCCCATAAGTTATCACTGCTTGTGGAACCATAGCTAAAATCATGCAAATAGATCCGAATGCCAGTTTGGAAAACATCTTTATGGAGATAGTTTTTTAACATAAACAAGAGAGATGATCCCTGGAGGAAGAAAAATAAGTTACAAAGTTAAGTGCAAAACTACCATTCTAATTTCAATTTACAATTTGCATGATGACTAACTTAAAATAACTAAACCTAGCAGAAATTATTAGGTGTGAAATATGCCTGTATTGGTTTGGAAAGCTTTGTTCAGGAGGGGAGAAATGAGAAAAAAACTTGATCTGTTTTGATTTAGTGACACCAATTAGTGATAATTAGAGTGAGCAACTGAACAGAAATAGCAAACAGGAGCTTGGCAGGAAAGATCAAGAAGACACATGGGGTTTGTTTGTTTGAGTTGTTCATCAGCAGAACATAGTGAAGGAGGGAACTACTCGTGTGACTTGCAGGAGATATTCCAGATTTCTTTCTTTACTGATAAAAGTATAAGCTGATTACTTTCCTAGTAGACAAAGTGAAGGTACCCCCAGTTTATAAGGGAAAATGTAAAATTCTGAAATCTGATAAAGTGATTGTAGATGGATAGAGGTAAATCTCCAAAAAAAATAGTAGAAAGCTGGCTGGAAGATGGAGAAATGTGATTCAAAATCCTGAGCCTGGCAGGAAGAGCTCTCTTTTTTTTGGAGCCTTGAATAGATTTTGTGAGATCACCCTCTTGAGCTCTGGATAGCTGTTCCTCACAAAGAAGCCATAAGATAGTGGTGTTTTTTCTTTTTGTGGATCTGAGCACCAGAAGATGAAGAAAAGCCACCATATTCTCAATCATGATGAAGCTTTTTAAAGGAAACTGAGTTCACTAACCTCACTTTCTAATTATTTTCAGAAATTACCTATTTAACTGTCTTAAGAGATGTTCAAAATGAATATTTTGTAAAGCCACCTGGTGAGTTTACTTTCATTCCAGAATAAAAGAAAAATTAACTGCAGGCTTAAACATTTTTTTAAAAATGTTGAAACAATTCAACATTGAAATAAACAGAAAAAAGCTGAATAAGACTTTAATTCCAGAAACTTATACATGAATTAAAGGCCCATATATGAAAGGGCCAATTACTCCAAATAAATTTGGAACATTAAGACTTTTGCTATATTTTGGAAATAACTATAAAAATAAACAGCACCTTTGTGGCAACTAAATTTTTAGTCTCTCATAAGTCATAAAAGAAATTCAAGACTTTATGATTTCAAAGATTGGGCAGTAGAAACTAAAGATTCCAGGCATAAATGGAAAAAGAAAAAAAGAGAGATGGGCTTGCCTTTTGCCTTTGTCAGCACTGAGACAAAATGACTGAAAATGGTATGACATTTGAAATACTCCTGGAGATATTTGAGGAATTGGTAAAAAAGCTAGCAGCTACGATGTGAACAATAATGTTTGCTTTTATGGATAGATTATGTCCAAAAGACGTTAAAGAAATGACACATGTGAAAGAGAATACTGTGAAAGATGTGCAAAATAAAGAGCTGAAATAAATCTCATCTAATGAAGAAATGTTAAAACATAAAGAAATTGAAATACAGGAAAAATTTAAAAATGTGGATTATAAGACAGAGATGACAGTTAAAGGGGAAATATCAATGATAAGATAATGACCAGGATAATTACATTTTACTGGATTTAAAAAAGACATTCGCTAAAGCCTCAAAAAAGTCTTTGAGATAGGAAAAAAACGAGATCAAATCCCATGAAGAACATCTGATGAATTAAATATCAAGATTGCTAGAAGCAAAAGAAAGGAGTACAAAACTGTTTTGTTTGACCAAGTTAAAATAAGACACATTTCTGTAAATTTCAGCAAACTCTTTACAGACATTCTGCTGACACCTGGACTGAAATGGTAATGATTTATAGACTTCTGTATGGATAAGGGATGATTTTTGGGAAAAAGAGAGATTTGCATATAATCTTATAGGGAATGAAGAATTATTAAGTTTGTTTGTGACTGTGGTGATAAAGATTGGAACACTTCTTTAAATATTTATTTTCCTCTTTTTTCCTTTGTCTCTTGTACTTCCTAATCTTTATTTTTTCCTTTCTGAGGTTATACTGTATTTTCTTATTTTTAAAATAATCAATTAAAATTATTTTAAAAAAGAAATGTATTACAAAAATACAAAACCCTCATTTTCACATTATTATTTAAAAGCCAGGAACTACTATAACGGCAGCAAAATCCAACCTTTTAATTAAAAGCATCAGCACATTTCCATTTCAGTACTGATCAGGCCATGTTGTTTATTTTCAAGATTAACGAGGTTTTGCTAAACTACACTCAGAGTAATTTTCAAGTATTGATTTAAAGCTGTGGGTAGAGATGACTTTGATGAAGATACATCCCTAACTTCACTGTAGGGAACATGTGAGGATATTTCGAGTCTTTCTTCTATAGCAGGGGCTGGCAAAAATGTTAGACATAGGTGCTACAATGTGATCAGCAGTATAAATAATTTTTGTACTATCTGTTCAGTCTTCTGAGATTTTATTTTATTGTACATTTTAAAAAATGCTTTTATGGAACATTTATTTATGTTACTGAATGTTGTTGTATTAAGGATTCTCTATAGTTAGTTGTGTACAAAAGCACCATAGGGGATTCAGATATAGCTGTAAACCATGTCTGTCCCAGCATTTAAGTTCTCCTACATTTTCCTTTCATTCAGCCATGAATATTCCAGAAATATTTCTTTCAGTTAATAAAATGTACCATGGTTTAGTGTGCTAACCAAACTATGGTTAATCTAAAACAAAAGCAGATTATTCTGATATTTTCTCACAGAATCCTAAAGATGCAAACATAAAATAAAGGTGGGTTACTTCTCATTATATTAATCATAGATTAGAGGAGGCAGCATTTTTGAAGAGAGCTTATACTTTATAAAATATGTACTTTATTATATTTACTGGCCTTCAAAAGTAACACTGATCATGGTGGGTTTATTACACTGGAAAGAAGGGGCATTTATACAAATTAAGATGACTCCCTGAGGGTTGGCCCTTATTTTGGAATTTAAGAGGGGTGGTGGAAACCCTCAGAATTATATTGCAAAACTAGATTTCAGGAATTATTTGAGCAGTTAAGACGGTTATTGGGCTGGTTGGCTGGAAGGTCAGCAGTTGGAGTTTGACACCCAGGCATCACATAATGGGGTGAATTCCCATTACTTGCTCCAGCTCCTGCCAATCTAGCAGTTCAAAAGCATGTAGAAATGCAGGTAGATAAATAGGTACCACCTTGGTGGGAAAGTAACAGTGTTCCATGCACTTTGGCATATAGTCATGAGGCCACGTGACCATAGTAGCATCCTCGGACAAGCACTATATAATTTAACATTATACCTGAAAGCATTCGAAAGTATTGGAGTGAGGAAATATTTAAGATGCCTTCAATAAAGAAAAAATGAAAATATTCTTTTTCATTCTTCTTTTTTTTAGAGATACTTCTAAAAACCAAGCAATTGTATGCTAAAAAAATCACATTAAAAATTACTCTCAATGGGGAATACTTTTTTCCATTATACTGTCTTCTCAAGACCTCTCTCCTAATCCATTCTTGAAATATTTTTTTCCTTTAGCTTCTGACCCCATTCTAATGATCTGAAATAGATCTGTGTCACCTTTGCAAATGCATTTAATTTTATTAAAATTACATTTACAGGATATCTGAAGTTACCTTGATGTAGGAGACTACATCAAACATTTGTTCAATCTCTGCTGCTGAGTTGACAGGAAGGGAAACTGGGTGAGATGAATTCATGGAATCTTTTTCCATGGTCTTAAATTGCAGATTTAAAAATATATCATCCTGAAGAACAAAAGACATTTAAATAAAATGAACTTAACTAAAATAATAAATTTGATCAGTCAGTAAAGATCAGAATATTTTTTTTCTAATTATCTGGTAAGTTCTATGAGAATTTTATAACTATATTCATCATAAAGATCCTTATTTTATTATTACATTTATATTTTTTCTCTGGGAGTTCAAGGCAAAGCATCCATCATATCCTCAATACAACCACCATCAACTTTGTGTAGTTGATTAGGATATTTAGTAATTACATTTCTATGCCGCCAATTTCCGAAGACTCTTGGCGGCTTACATAGATTAGAGATTATACATTACTTTTGATTTACCCTGCCCGCCTCGGCTGGCTGGCGATGTTCATCTCAGGGGCATCCTCCAAGACTCCTGCTCCACCCCTGGGATGGGCAAGTTCTGCGCCGACTCGCTGCTCTGTCACTTTGCCAGCCAGATTTTCCCTCCAAAGGAGGTACCCATCAATCTACTCACATTTTCAAGTGCTTTCGAACTGCTGGGTGGGCAAGAGCTGGAGGCAAGTGACGGGAGCTCACCCTGTCATGCGGAGCTGCGGATCAAACCGCCAGAATGCCAGCCATTTTTGGTAGACATAACTGGCGGCATTAAGCCACTGTGCCACTGGATGAATATCATTGATTCAAAGTCATTTTGATATGTTTGAAAAAGGATAAATAACTGTACTATTAGATCTGCTTTTTTAATCCATACTAGTCAAATGATAGAGGCCCAATAAATTCAAGACTACTTTCAAGTGACCATATATTCCAGAAAATAATGGGACTGGGAAGGGGCAAATCAAGCTGGTATGGAATTTTGGTCATACATTGTTGTGGTGGTTAAGTGAGACCTCTACATGGCTGCGTCTCAGCAACCACAATCCCAGCTCTCTCCACTGCAGTCATTAAGCAACCATGCAGGAGTACCTCATAAGGTGAGGGAGGCCTTGGGAGGCCCAGTGCCCACTGGCACATGGAAACCTGCCACAGGCCAGAAGGCCTCGGCCAGTTAGCTCAGCAGTGCATGGGCCTCCTCCCTCTTCCCACCCACTTCTGAAAAGCCTGACATTCTCCCTGCCCTACCAAACCTGGAAGGCCTCAGCTGGCTAGGCCCAGTGGCATGTATGCTTCCTTCCTCTATCCTATTACTTCCAAGAACTCTGTCCTTCTCTCTCCACCCACCCACTCCCGGAAGGCCTCAGCCTCAGCCTAGGCTCATGAGCACACAGAAATCTGCCACAGGCCAGAAAGCCTCAGCCAGCTAGGCCCAGCGGATGCAGGCTTCCTGCCTCCCCAGCACCATTGCAAGAAGTCTGTCCTTCTTTCTCTCCCACAGCATTCCCAGATGGCCTCAATCTGCTGTGCCCAGTGGCATACAGACCTCCTGCCTCCCTGCAACCACTCCCAAAAAGCTTGACATTCTCCTTTCCACACCTCACTGGCCTTCTCTCTGCCCCGCTATGCCCAGGTCCGCTTACCTTTCTCTTTCTCTGAAGCGCTGACAGGCACACCCAGCCAATGTGATGCTCAGCTAGAAAGATTGCAAAGGCAATTTACCTCAAGGCAACAAAGGCAATGTTTCTCAAGGCTGGCCAGGAACAGGAATTCTGCTGGCTGACTTCCTGTTGCTAGCCAGCCTTGAAGAAGATTGCCTTCCCGAGCCTCACATTGATTTGAGCAGCTGAAGGGAAAAAGAAAGGTAAGTGGACCTTACCTTGGTGAGGTAGAAGCCAGGAGTGTGGGGTGGTGAGGTAGAAGGTGGGGTGGTGAGGTAGAAGCCAGGAGTGTGGGGTGGGGAAAGGAGAAAGCTGGCTTCTGGGGAATGATGGGGAGGAGGGAAAAAGCTAGTGGTGGTGGGGAGAAGGCCAGGGTTCTTGGAATGGTGGTGAGGAAGAGAGAAGGCCAAAATTCTTGGGAGTGGAAAGGAAGAAGGTAATAGTGATAGGGTGGGAGAAGGCCAGTTTTCTCAGGAGTAGTGGTATGGAGGCAGGAGGCCTGCACACTGTTGAGTCTAGCCTGCTGGGGTGGGATGTTCGTACATTCAGACTTGCAAGATTCTGTTACTGAAGCCTTACAACAAACTACATTTCACTCATCTAGTCATGTTTCCTGTCTGATTTACCTGGGAGGGCTGACATCAATCCTGCAAGTGTGAAGGTACAAACTTCTCACTGCCACATTTAGATATCTAATCAATTAGGGCAGGTCCTTTCTACATTTGTTTTTCTGACCATTAAGTCCTTGGGGTTCCAGCCTCTCATCTGATTGTATCCGAGGCAGCATCTCTTTCCCTCATACCCCAAAATCAACCACATGTTCCATTATACAAATAAACTCCTAAATAATATAACCAGTTCTAGCTTCTAGGAGATAATCAAGTCAAAAGATTTTTGACCCATAGAAAAGATGAAATACACAGTCCCACTAATTTTCAATGCACTTGCAGTATACAAATCTGGAAAGACTGTCTTCATGGCAAGATTTTCCATAAAAGTAGCAAATCCTTCATTCAACCACAGATCATTCCACCACTCCATTGTAACCAGATTGCCAAACCACTGCAAACATAAAGAAATATTATGACATTGTTATTACATTCTGTGTCAAAAGATGGAACCCTAGGTTGAAATATATACTGTACAAGGACTTCCAATCCTATTCTGACCCATCTGTTCTAGCCAGGAATACCAAGAATTCAGCTCAAGACATCTAGAGAGTTGCTATATGCCATATTTTTTAGAAAAACACACATTTTCAAAAACCAGTCTGTTGAGTTTCACAAAACAATATTAATCATTACAACAGTGGCATGTGGCAGAAACCAACAAAGCCTTATGATTGTCTATATGTTTCTTTAATAAGTCACTGTGCTAACAGCTTAACAGGTGCATTAATATTCAATTAATTAAATTTATGAAATGTCTTAGCTGCAAAATAAGGTGCTGAAAATTATTCTAGCTATGTCATAATACCGGTTGTAGAGGATTAGATTACTACAACGTATACATGAAAAGCCATTAACCACATAACATGCCTGCGCATGTTAGCAGCTCACATGTCCAATTTGTTATTGCTTGCAATTCTTTTTCTGCTTTTCGTACA
>JANHZU010001587.1:0-10355 GCA_032468055.1 Acrochordus granulatus
CCAAGGCCAAACTTGCCTGTTATTCCAGTTATCTTTTGACTTCCTACTTTAGCATTCCAATCCCCTATGATGAAAAGGATATATTTTTTGGGGTGAGTGGCCTTTACAGAATGGGTCAACTTTAACCTCTTCAGCCAACCATCAGTGGTTGGGCATAAACTTGGATTACTATGATGTTATATGGTTTGCCTTGGATTCAAACCAAGATCATTCGTTTTTAACATTATACCCCAGTACTGTTCTTCTCACTCTTTCATTGACTATGATGGCTATTCCATTTCTTCTTAGGGATTCTTGTCTATATTAGTAGATATAATTGTCATCTGAATTAAATTTGCCCATTCCCATCCATTTTAGTTCATTGATTTTCAAGTTGTTCAATCTTGACATCTCATGTTTGACCATAGCCAACTACCTTGACTCATACATCTTACATTCCAAGTTTGTATGCAATATTGTTCTTCACAACATTGGACTTGCTTTCACCTACAGACACATCCACAGCTGAGTATCCTTTAAACTTTGGCCCAACCACTTCATTCTTTCTGGAGCTACTTATAATTGCCATCCACTCTTCTCCAGTAGCATATTGGACACTTTCCAACCTGAGGCTCATCTTCTAGCATCATATGTTTTAGCTTTTTGATACTGTACGTGGGATCTTCTTGGCAAGGATCCTGGAGTGGGTTGCCATTTCCTTCTCCATTGGATCACATTTTGTCAGAACTCTCAACTATGACCTATCTGTCTTGGATGGCCATGCATGGTATAGCTCATAGTTTCATTGAGTTATACAAGCCCCTTTGCCACAACAATCCATGAAGGTGATCATTCCCCTACATAATGTTTAATAGTTTCAGTTTATCTCCACTCATCTGTAAGCTGGAATACCAAATCTGTGTATTATGCTGTTCTTTAAGGTCATACATGGAACATGTTTGTTTAAGAAAATACAGCTATTTGTATATAAAATAGAATTTTTGGCAGAACTGATACAAATTACAAACAGTATATTCATTAGATAGTTTTAGATAATTCATGAATTCTTATCTAAGCAATCAAAGACATGTTGTTTGATAATGCACCCATACTGATGCAAAGCTCACAGACCTGTAGTTTTCCCTCTTTTGGAAAACAGGAAGAATATTTCTCCAGTGTTCTTGCCTGCTCTTCAGGACTTTTAAAAAATTATGGAGCATGATTCTGCCATTGCTCATGGTAGTTCTTTCAGTATGTTTAGATGCAGTGATCTGGGGAGGTTTAAATTCACTTGGAGAATTTAAATCATTTGGATTAGCTAGCAATTCCTTTACTTGCTCTTTACTTATCTTGAGCTTCAATTAACACTCTGTCAGAAACCATCCTTTCAGAACAGTACAATGAGGGCCAACTGAGTCTTTGGTTACAAAACAGATGCAAAAACAAAGGTGAGAATTTCAGCCTTCTCCTTCTCCTTCTTAATTATTTCACCTTTTTCTCTCTCCAAAAATCCTAATGTCTTTTCTTTTGCTTTTGTCATGTCATTTTTGTTGTTTTTGGCATCCCTTTCAGCTTATTCTCATTCTGGGCCTTAGCTTTTCTCATACTAAATCTGCAGTTTCTGTAAACTGGCTTGTATTCTTGGAATATATTCCCCTTTCTCTATTCATTTTACATTGTTGCTATTAAGTTCTCTGTGTTTGATCTCTTTAGGTGTTCACCTTCTTCTTGCAGGAATTGTATTTCATTTTACAGAAGCTCCCAGCCTTCTTCAACATTTTTCTTCTTTAGGTTATCAAGCCATTAGATTCTTCCAACTAACCTTCTAAATCCATTAGAGTCTACTATTCTGAAGTCTAGTATTCAAATGTGACTGTACAGTTTCTCATCTCCTAAGCTGTTTGAAAATCCAAGATAGCATGTTCACTGCCTCCCAAGGTCCCAATCACCTTTACTTGTTCAACCGTTTCCTCCACGTTGGTGAGGATTAGGTTTAGGGTAGCAGTCTTATATAATATTTGACTGGATTTTAGATTACTGTTTATATTTGAAAAACAATGTGTTTTGCTAGACTAAGAAATATTTCAAACAGTATGCTGCTGATTCTGCTACGTTTTGTGATAGGACTTCATGTTGTGATATTTTTATTAGATTTGTGTGTTAATATTTTAATTTCTTATATCACATTTGCTTTCCTGAGTCACCAATGTTCACTGGTATTAAAGTTTTCCACAAAGAACTTGCTGTAATTTATCAAATGTCTTGATCTGGTACAGATTAGTGCAGTTATAGAAAATCAAGCACATAAAGTACAACTTTGCACTTATGAATTGTTTTATTATTTATTTAATATTTTAAGTAACGGGAAACAAATTACCAAGCAGTTTTTTAAAGTACATCTTCTGTATATGTAGTAATTCTGATGCAAATGAGAGTTAGGTAATAGTTTATTCAATACAACAACCTGGAAACAACCCATATAGATTTGCCAGATTTAATATCACCTCAATACAGAAATGAGACTTTATAGTGTCAGAGAGCACTCCAAGATTAGTCCAGTACTATGTGTGCATACCATTAGATACCCTAACCTTAACTTTAATCCTAAACAAATTTGTAACTGAAATTCAGCATTTAATCGTAGATTTAAATTCCTCTTTTCATTTCTATTCCACTTCAGTAGTTATACAAATAGCACAAGAGAAACTGAAAAATAAATAAAAAAGACTTGGATTGATCTCTAGACTGGAGATATAAGTGTCGTGTGTCATTCTTGAAGTGGCTTTCAAGGAAATTTTGATTATTTGTTTAATTGTCATCTTCTGTCTTTTGGTCATAGTTTTATTACATTGATCTGTTTAATTGTTCATTTTTAATCCTGTATAGCTCCTTACTGCAGTTTAAATCATTTTGTGAAAAACGGTGGAATTGTAAATAAAACCAAGGGCACAGCTGGTAGTATAGTTCACTACTATTGTAAGTCTGGATACAGGATAATTGGTCATAGCAATGCAACTTGCAGACATCACCCAAATGGCATGTATCAATGGGATTCTCCTCCACCTCTTTGCCAAGGTAAGACATATTGAAAAATATATCATTGTGATTTAGGAGTTGAAGAAATTCTGATCCCAGATGTTTGTTTTTCCAAGATAATTATGTTATGTACCATTTGAGTTTCCAAGCCAACAGAACAGAGAGGTTCCATAGGGTAGCCGAAATTTCTGGTGATAATATAAAAATGAAAAATTTGCATACTGTGCCAGGAAGTAGGATTCCATGATAAGTAAGATTCCCTGGGAGGAGAAGCTGCTGAGAAAAGGGCTCAAAATGGATAGGAGTTCCCAAAAATGGAGGTACTAAAAGTTCAGATCCAGTGAGGAAAAACAGTGGATACAGTGGAAGGAATCAAAGTGGGTGTGAGAAAAATTTAAGGAAGATCTCAAAACTGAGGGAACTTATTGATGGCAAGGCCAAACATCTCTTCAATATTTTTGAGAAATCCTAGAGTAAATTGTCAGTTGACTGAAGAAAGACAAATGTTTCCCCTATCTTCAAAAGGATGTAAGAAGGACTTATGTAACTCTAGATCAATGTAGGAAGTTTCTAAAACAGTCCATAAAGTGATTGATCTTTAAGCACCCTGAAAACAAAGCAGTAATTAGCAAAAGTAATTTCCTAAAACAAGTCTTGCTGGACTATTTAATTTCTTGTTCAGATAATTTCCTTAATAGACTGCAGGAATGCTGTAGACATGAACCATTTTGATTTCATACAAGTTTTCAATAGGGTATATCATGACATTCTGATTGCAACCTATGGAATATGAATTATGTAGATGTACAACTAGCTCAAAAATATACCCAGAGTATTATAATCAAAGGAATCAATTGAAGCATGTTGATAGGTGAAGTTGTAGGTTCAGTATTCTATGCTGTTTTTTATTGAAGACTTGGACAAAGACACACTTATCAAACCCATGGATTATAAAAATTGGATGGGTTAGGTAATATCCTAAAAACAAAATAGTAAATTCACTTCATAGATTGGAAAATAGGAGAATGAGAATAGAGTGAACATTAGCAGATATAAATATAGAATTATTTCCTGAGACAGTACAAAATCAAATGCACAGGTATAGGATGGAAGACCATCCTATCTTGGCTTGTAAATGGAATTTACGAAAAAAATCTTAATTGCAAAGTTGTTTGCAAATTGAATGAGTAACACAATGATGCAGTTGTAAAACATTAGCCAAAGTGCAATTCAGAGAAACTGTAGCATATTCAGAGAAGGGTAAAAAGAATGATTGGGGAATAAAACTAAATCCTATGAACATGTCTGTGAATTGAGAAAGCCTTTTGGATTAAAGGTGAAACGTCTTCTATTTGAGAAAAAATCCAGTCCAGATGCCTGTTTTTTAAACTTTGTTGCGATAAATCCTATGAAGAAAAATTGAATGAATTATGATAGTGCTGGGGAAAGTGAGCAGAAATATGACTGCATTTTTCAAGTGGCTAAAATGCTCTCAACAGAAAAAGTGAAAAATAAGGTTTCCATAATCTCAGAATCTAATGCACTGAATAATGAATTTTAATCACAACAAATACAAAACCAATCACCCAAAGAGGAGATGGGTAGAACTAGATAGTCCTTTGCAAAATTCTTTAGATCTAGACTTCTTGCATTAAGCAAGGCTCTTTGACTCAATGATTTTTGATTCTGCCTATATATTAGAATTGTCATCATACAGATAATCCTTGAATTATAACTGCTTGTTCAATGACTGTTCAAAGTTACAATGGGACTTTTGAATGGTTCACAAAGTTGCAGCTGTTGCATTACACTCACAGTCATATGAATAAAATTCGAGCACTTGGCAAGCAGCCAATACAACTAGTTGCAGCAACAGTCATGTGATGATTGTTGCCAACCTTCTCTGCTGGCTTCCCACAAGCAATGTAAACGGAGAAGCACCAAGTCACTCAGGTAAGTCTCCCCCCACCTCTGGCCTTTCTTGACTCTCATGCACTGCCCTCTTTTTCCTCCTTCACTTGCTTGCAACCACCAGTGCTTTCCTTCCCTTTCCTCCCTACATTTGCACACATGCACAGATCCTCCTTCCCTGGGCTTTCTGGCACTTGTGCACATGCATGCATGCATACACACACACATACAGCCTGCATATGATTTGCACTGTGTCTTCCAGGGCCTTCACTCCCCCCATGGAACTCTGTCTGCTTCCCACTTAATGACCTAAATGTCTTGGGATTACAAAAACATCTGGGACTGCCTGGACTGCTGTTGCTAAGTGATGCAGTCTTGTGATGTCTTATTTTATGAACTTATTGCTAACAATGGCAGTTTGGTCCCAATTGCCATTGTAAGTCAAGGACTACCTGTAACCACCATTGTTATAGCTAGGACTTACATAACTTATTTGAAATGCTCAGTATGCCTTATAATAAATATCCTTTTACTGTATTTCTCATTCCTATTCATGCCAATTTATCTCTTCTTTCTTCTATCTATACACCCAGTACACGATTTTCTTCCTGCCACACTTGCCTCTTTAAATTTTCTCTCTTATCATAATCTGTATCAATTACCTCTCTGAGAATGTAGGAATAGCACTTTAAAACAAGAGCACATACTATTCTCACTCAATTCTTATTGCCTGACATCTTAAATGATCCAAAATGTAGTTCCCATTTTTAATGCTAGGTAATTTAAGAGGCAGGATCAACATGAGCTGAGAACTGTCTTGGCTTCCGTTCTGAAAGAGAGCTGCCTGTCACAGAACCTTAACAATGAGCCTTCTGCAGATGACCCTGATGCTAGGCTTACTATATGGATAAACAATAAAATTGTACGAAAATGTGAATAAGGTATTGGATAGACCATACTTGACTTTCTTTCTGCTTTGCTTACAGTACAGGTCTTAACAGAATTATTTTGTTTCCAGATATTTTAGGAAACAACTTTGTTCTGTCTAGAATAATAACCAGTGTCTTGAAACTGATTGGTATAGACTTGTTTAATTTATTTTCTATATTTTTATGGATTTTTCTCCAACCCCAGTAATTTAATTATATATGAAGTTGTAGTAATGATTTCTCAGGTATAACTTGTAATTAAGCATCATGATTGTACTATAGACACTGATTGGAATCCAATGTACCTCTGTTCATTATTACAGAAGATTATGTAGTTCCTTTTTCTGCCCGTTTTATTACAGTTTGAATTTTCATAGGCACACATCTCTAGTAGCTTGGGCTAAAACTGGTTCGGTCAAAAGCATTTTTTCTTTCCCATCAAATGGCAACTAATAATACTTTTATCTGAGAGCAAAAAATTTGATTAACTTTATAGCACTAAAGCTTTGTTCTAATTTATCATTGTTACTGTTACTTTTAGTGACTACAAACAGCAAAAACTGCTGAGCCAACAGTGCATCCAAAATAATTATATCTGAAGAAAACAGCAATGTTTACATTTAAAATTATTGAAGTAGTTCAGTTGTAGTACCATGGTCAAATTTCCTAATTATGGGCTTTTCATTTGTTTCTTTAAATGTGGAGAGAAAGCAAGAATGCTTTCCAGACTAAGGGATTTATACTTAAGAAATTATTTGGCCAACATTTGTACCTTTAATTTTTTCAAATATTCAGTTGGATGTAGAAAATCTTTAGTTACTAAAATCAGTCATTCTAAAGTACTCAAGATTAAATGAAGTTTAAATGATTTTAATAAGGTTGTCTGGTTTTAACTCATTAAGAATAAAATACATAGAGCACCTTGTGTTATGTATGCGGTTCAACAAGGGAACTTCAAATGCAAAATCCAAGAATATGGGATTACAGAATAAATTATAAACCAAGGTGTGTAAAAATGGTAAAACATTAAAAAAAATTGCTCATATAAGTACCATGGTCTAATTGGCGAGATAATTAAAAAAAATTAATTTCTATTTTAATTGTTTTTATCATATTGTTTTTACTGTTGTTAGCCACCGAGAATCTTCAGAGTTCGGCGGCATAGAAATTTAATGAATAAATAAATAAATATGTCATGATACATGGAGATGTTTCAAACTGCAATAATGGTACAGGACTCCATGGTTTAGTGACTGTCTGCATCAATGGTGATGGTAAAGTAACATTGCAACGAATCCTCACATTTACAACCTTGATAGGTCTGTAAAGCAAAAGGAAGCTGAAGCAAGACCATAAGCAGTGTTGTGGTTTCATTTAGTGACTACTTCACTTAACTAAGTTGCTCATTCCAATTGTGGCTATAGTAGAAGGGGCACAGAAGCTTCAGACATGGTATCTACAACATCCATATATATTACGTATCAGCCATAAACGGTAAACACATGTTTTTAAACAAAGAGAATAACATAAATCAAGTACATAGAAAAAAATCCTTAAATATTTAAAAATAGCCAAGGAAGTTAAGATTGGTTAATGAATTTCTATTAATATAACAGAAGCAGTTAAGCAGGAAAAGGAGGGGGGGAGTCTGCCAAATACAGAGTAGAAAATGTGTATAATTGTGGTAACAGTGTAACTTTTCAACATACTCTTCTTGTTGTTATTAGATATTGCACAACTTTTAAAAGGTATTTTTTCATTAGCAATATGATACCTATAATATAACACATGTATTGTTTTTTATCTATAGAAGTTAAGAATCATATTAATCATATTTATAAAAGATCCTTTTTTTTCCTTAATTCCCCTTTTCAGCTGTATCCTGTGGTATTCCAGAAACTCCTGGAAATGGTTCAGTCTGGGGAAATGAATTTATTTTGGGCAGCAGAGTGATATATGAATGTAATGAAGGCTTCAAGCTAGAATCTAGTCAACAAGCAACAGCAGTGTGTCAAGAAGATGGATTGTGGAGTAATAAAGGAAGACCACCTGTCTGTAAACGTAAGTATGGATTTTTTTTAAAAAAAGTATGTTATAGAATAACATTTCAGTTTATACTTCTGCCTGTTCAGTATAGTACAATGTTTTAGCTTGCCCTAATGAAGTCCTCTAAACTTCCATACTTTGTTTAGTATTCCTAAAGTAAACAATTTATTTATTCATGAGTTAGTGGAAAATCAGCTAGATAATGCATGTATCATGCCATGATTATCTCCCTTTAGTCAACCCAGTGCTAATCTGAAAAACTCATATGAAAACACTAGGGCAAATTTGTTATATTACAATTACCCTATCTCATATTTTTGAAATTTATGATGGTCTCCTTTCCTGTTTCCTTTCTTACATTGGTCTACTTCATGTCCAACTGCAGCTTCACAGTATTTTGGACATTTTGCCTTCTGAATTTTCTACACATTGGGAATTATATTGGTTTTGATGTATTCTTTGGGTGTGCAATCATTAAATGACTGCGTTGGCATTCTGTTAGGATAAGGGAATGCCCACTGATACTTCCCTTATTGCATTCTGCTCAAGTAGATTGCAGCACCAAAGCTGACACCACCATCCTTCTCTGCTGCAGTGCTCCTGAAATCCTGATGCAGCAGAGGAAACACAGTGATCTGTATTACAGATATAGATGTACAACATCAATTTTTGTGCAGGTAGTTTACATGCTTCTGATTTTATTGTACTGAAGCAGAAGATTGATGTAACAATTCTTTTAAGTTGTTATAGAACCTTGAGAACAACTTATTCCCCAATGTTGTAATCAGATGTTTCTTTTCTGCATATTGTGCAAAACCTTTTCCCTATTTTATCTTTTAGCAAATCAAACTTGCCACATTCAGCTGATGATAGTTGTGTCTCTTCCTTGTTTCCCTATACAATAGATACAAATAGTTATCAATCAAACTGTGTATTGTATGCAGAGTGAAGCATGGCTATCAGCAAAAATACTATAGTGTCTGCTTAATTTCCTTATAACAGTGAACATCTATGGCTGAGAGTAGAATGAAATCTGAGTCTCTCTTGTCCTATACCTCTAATTGACATGGATTTAGTTTATATTATGACTTGAATCGCTTATATTTTTGTAAATCTCTTGAATCAGAGTTTTTTATGGGAAAGTATATATAATAATATAATAAATAAAAATCAGCTCCCAAAAATTTGAAAGCAGACGTGTGACAAAATTATTTAATTTTTAATTTATTTTTTTCCAAATATAAATACATGATGGTTAATTTAATAATTTTGTAATCCATTCATTATGAAGGTTAATTTAATAATTTTGTTATCCATTATGATTTTCATTCAATAAATGTATGGAATGGGCACAATTTGGATTCTACATAAGACATAAAGCAAGAAGGAATGCAACAGAAAATGACCTTCCTTAAATGTTTTTACACCAGATTAATATTGGAATTAGCTTTCTAACAATAATTTGTCTAGATATTTAATATCATTAATCAAGTCATAAAACTGCATCAACAATTCTGATAAAATAGCAAAGCAATATTCTAACAAAATCCCTAGAAATGTTTGTTGTTGTTCAGTCACAGAGTTGTGTCTGGCTTTTCATAACCCAATGTACTACAGCACACCAGGCCTCCCTGTCCTGCATTGGCTCCTGGAGTCCACCCAAACCCACACCCATCATACTGACTATACTATCGAACCATCTCACCCTCTACCAACCCCTTCCCCTTTTGCCTTCAATCCTTCCCAGCATCACAGCCTTTTCTAATGAGTACTCTCTTTGCATTATGTGGCCAAAGCATTTGATCTTCAGCTTCAGTGTCTGTCCTTCCAATGAGCAATCAGGGTTGATTTCCCATAGGACTGACTGGTTTGATCTCCTTGCAGTCCAAGGGACTCTCAAGAGTCTTTTCCAGCACCGTAATTCAAAGGCATCAATTCTTCAATGTTCAGCCTTCCTTATGTTCAGCCATACAGTATTACTAGGAAAACCATAGCTTTGACTCTATGGATCTTTGTCACTGAGGTGGTGTCTCTGCTTTTCAATATGCTATCAAGGTTTGCCATAACTTTCCTCCCACGGAGCAAGCATCTTTTAATTTCATTGCTGCAGTGATCTTGGAGCCCAATAAGGTAAAATCTGTCACTGCTTCCATTTTGTCCTCTTCTATTTGCCAGGAAGTAATGGAACCATGATCTTAGTTTTTTAATGTTGAGTTTCAAACTCAGTTGTGTACTGTACTCTTTCACTCTCATCAAGAGGCTCTTTAATTCCTCTTCACTTTCTGCCATTACAGTGGCATCATCTGCATTTCTGAGGTTGTTGATATTTCTCCCGATTATTCCAGCTGGTGATGCATCCAGCCTGGCATTTTGCATGATGTACTTTTCATATAAGTAAAATAAGGGGTGACAATATAGAGCCTTGTTGGACATCGTTCTCAATTTTGAATCAAT
>JANHZU010001587.1:10455-34276 GCA_032468055.1 Acrochordus granulatus
GTGATGTCTCTGCTTCTTACTACACTGTCTAGGTTTGCCATAGCTTTCCTCCCAAGGAGCAAGCGTCTTTTGATTTCGTTACTTGCCTCTATTTCAAGTGCCAGGGTCATATCTTTCAGCTGTGTCTTTTGTCTGCAAGTAAAGCAATATTATTGGTGAAATCTAGGTCAATTAATTTGCCTAGAATTCCCATGGAATGTTGAAGTCCAATTTATTCATGTATATGAATATAGATAAATAATCTTATTCAAGTGATATGATGTGTAATCATACTGAAGACACTACACATTGGTGCACTATACACAGAAATAGCAATAAGTTCATAAGAATCTCAGCAGAAACAAGTTAGCATAGAAAGAAGACAGAATTTTTTTCTCTCTTTATTTAGATGAATTTGACATATCACACTCAGATCTCAGGGGTAAAAATAAAAGAGGAAGACTATTTTGAAGAGCCTTTAAGGAGATGAGGTGACACTATACCCTGTGACTATTTTTGATACATCAATAATTTGCTCTAAATATGGCATCAGAACAGCATTGTGTATTTTAATTCAGGAATGTAAGTAGTTCTGATAAATCAGAAGTTTTATCAAAAAATATAAAAATTGGCAAAGCACACATAGCTTTCTAGTGTCACAAGTATCTACGAACAGCATTGCATATTAATTATTATATTTTAGTATTTTTATTCTTCCCTAATTTTTAATTTGTCTACTATGCAAAAAGTGAGAGAAGATCTCATTAATAACTTTGGGCTAGTCATATTTCCCAGATTAGTACACTTATCTGGGAAATTTACATCATTGTGAAGATAAAAATATAGAAGAACCTTTTTGCCATTCTGAGCCGCAAAAGAGGATAAATATAAAATTTTAAAATAGTCTGATTACTATTGTAACATGATTTCTTATGTAAAAATCCACAATCCAGTATGGTCAAAGGAAAAAATTAATGTTTTACCTAAGAATATCACAGTATTCTTTATTTTAGGTATGAAATAGGTGACACTATAAATATAATTTCACTGACATTTCTTCAACCAAAGCACCCCTAGATCATTCTTGAAGGCTCTGCATTCTTAGTAGGCTTTTTGATCAATGAATGACAGTGAAAACCTAAAGAAAGGAAGAATCTAGTAGTACCTGGAAAACTCAAAAACATGACTTGAAGACTTTTTCCATGTCTTCTCCCATCGTGGTTAGGAGAGAGTGATTTTTGGAGTTTGTTTGGGAAAAAAACCATTTATTTATTTTATATTTACATGTCACAATTAAAAAGATCCTCAGCAATTCCCATGCATCAATGGAAATAAAGTAAAACATACACAATAAAAGAATAGAACAATGTATCACAAACAGTCACAGGGTAATTAGTAGTGTGATGGTGTCACTTCATCTCTCCAAAGACCCTTCAAAATAATCCATTTTTATTTCAATCTGTACCTTTTTTTTCTTCTTATAACACTTCCTATCATTCAGGATTTTCATAAGCATTTCATAATTTTACCGTCATATCTTTATTTTTATCTTTGTTTTCTTTCTGTTTGTATATATTCAATTCAGTTCATCAGTTCATCTGCTATCACTATGCTTTGTTTATCCCCATATTTAACAGACATATGAACCTTAATCCCACGTTTCTTCGATGTAAAAAAATACTGATGTCATGTGTCCCATTCTATCAGAAAAGTAAGGTTTGATATTCAAATTGGTACAAAGAATCTGAATAGATTATATTAAAATAATAAAATATTGTACAATTTAAATTTTCATGAGATAAATGCGTTGTTAAAATTTTCACCTGCATTACTCATTAGGTAGAATTTGCTCTTCTCTGTAATCCCCATTGAATATAAAATTTGGCTGTGATTCTAAACATACTATAATATGCAGCAACAGATGAATACAGCTCGTGACAGCATGTTTTAATTTTTAAAATAAACAATACATTCTTCTAAAATAAAAAAATACAAGAATGCATAGATTTCTACAATTTTTGCCATATCAACACCTAAAAGCATTTTACCCTATTAGTGAATTTTTTAAAAAAAGAAAGAAATGTGATTTGCACTATGATATACGGTTAAATAATATTTATGGCATGCTTAATTTCAAAAGAAAAAATCTCCTGGCACTCAGGTAATGATTTCTCTTCTGAGAAGTCATTTTAAAAGGAAAATCCTAATGCAGGACTGTCTTATTTCACAGCTGTGATTTGTCCCAGCATTGAAAGTCTGCTTTCAGAACATGTTATCTGGAGACTGATTTCTGGGTCAGTGAATGAGTTTGGAGCACAAGTCATGCTGAGCTGCAGCCCTGGTTATTATTTAGAGGGACAGAGACTCATAATGTGCACAACTAATGGAACCTGGAGTGACACTAATAAGAGACCTATGTGTAAGGGTAAGAAATCTTTATTGATACCTTGTTCTGTTTAAAGATAAGAGTATTTATGCCAATATCTTATGAAGAGACTAACACTGTAAGAGTTTTCTATAGAAGATGATGATAGATAGACAGACAGACAGACAGACAGTTACTGTATACAGATCACATTGATCAGTAACCTCTAATGAATTGAGTATAGAAGTAGAAATGTTTTTGTCAATACAGGCATATTATATGCCGTACTGAGAGCCCTCTATGTGCATATATTTATCAATTCATACTCTTTCAGTAGAAAAAGCTGCACTGAATTTTTTGTTTTATCACACATACAAATATCATAAATACATACATGGTTTTATAAATAGCTTTTTAAATAAATGGCTAGCTCAAATTTTGATCTACTGATTATCTTTATAGTGTTCTTTAATTAACCTTTTCCTTTCTAGCTTAATAAAAAATGAAAGTTTCAAATTGTTCCAAAATTGTTTTTTTGATATTCCCAAAAACCTCCAGTTCTCATCCAAAATGTTATTTATGAGCTTCTTGTTGCTGCCATGCTGTAATTATTTTATTTTCCCTTTTCAGTTATTTCATGTGGAAGTCTTCTATCTCCACCAAATGGAAATAAGATTGGGACCATGACAATTTATGGAGCCACAGCAATTTTTACCTGTAACACTGGTTATACACTTGTTGGGTCTCATGTGAGAGAATGCTTAGCAAATGGACTTTGGAGTGGAACTGAAACACAGTGTCTTGGTAAATATTTATAAAGGATTAAAATAAAAAAATCTGAAAATGGAACACCCTGGCCAAAGGATATATTTTAATATTAAACTTTTTTATGAAGCAATGTTTCCATTAGAATAAGAATAAAAACTTTATTGAAGTAGTCATTTGACCATATCAAAAGTATGAAACTAATACAAACATGCAAGTAGATACAAGGAATAGGACATATTCATAGTAGGTCAACATCCCTATAGTTAATCCCAATTAATTTAAATATTCTGTCCTTTTCAAAATGGCCTTTAAAATAAAGAATGTGGTCTTACTAGTGATAAACAAGTTCATTGCCAGCAAAAAGTAAGACAGTTTCTCCCAGTATTTCTTAGTATTTAAATAAGAATCTAAATAAGCAGCTTTTTCTGCAAAGTACAGTTTTCAGTCAAAAAGTATATGTCCAATGTTTTCCACAACTGGTGCTCCACACATACACAATCTTTCTTCAAATGGAACTTCATGAAAGTTCTATATCTTGCTATAGAGTCTAGTTGTTTAAAAGGAGCTGTAGAAAAACTTATTCTGAGATGTTGAGTTATATAAATTATTAGATAGTTTTCTAACTAGGATACTGATTTGTGCAGAGCCAGCCACTTTAAGGATTTAACAAGTATAAGTGCTATAATGCCATCTTGGGCAGCTGCATCAATGACTCTTTGTATGATTGGATTGGGAATTGGATGGAAAATCCATATTATAAGATGACATTTGAAAATTGGGCAGACCAGCACAAGGTAACATGTTATGCAATTGCTTTTTGAAACACAGCTTGGGTAATTAAAATTTTGTAGTTCACATTGTGTGGATTTCTTTTTTAGCCATTCAGCTTAAGGCAATGAGATCCTAAGAAAAAATGGCAGACATTTCCCAAAAAATTTCAAGCAACTCATAAACCAAGACAGCAAATAAGTTGCAGTGATAAATTATAAGTATTATTTATTATACAATAATTTATTATTGTAATATTATAATTATGATTAATAAATTCTACATTACATAAAATATAAATTAGGAAGGATATATCAAGAAGAGTATGTGACTGTCATACAATTGATGACTGAATAATATTGATTAGATTTCATGGACAAATGTGACAATGATTATCATAAATATGACAATAATTCAAGTTTATGCTCCAGCCACTGGTTAATGAATTTCATGATCAAAGCATTTTAGTATTCTACAGAAAAAAAATACAATTGATATTAAAGGGCCCAGAATAAACAGAATAAACCCTAACCCTATTTATATATCAATAAAGAGGCTCCCCAACTCAAATGACTGTATATAGATTAACAAGCAAAAACAATGTGAAACATAAGAACATAAGCAGCCAGAAAAAATATATTTTAAACAGTAAAACAACATATGGGGCACAACTATCACTGTGCCCCAAGGACTGGGAAAATAGCCAAGTTTTTCAATGATTTTCTGACCATCAAGATGGGAGCCATATGAATCTGGGTGTTGGGGTGGGCAGGGACAAGATGTCGCAGAGGGCAGGTGCTGTGACAGAAAAGACAAGCTTCTTAGGTCCTAATACATTACACTGATTTATCAAGGGGCCTGAATGCATCAATCTGCTCAGTTCACTGGTTATGCAGAAAGAATTAGAGATAGGCAAAACAGCCTGAGTCTGTTCCTTCTCATCTAGACATGCCCATCCACTAGACTCTGGAACAGTGCAGATAGCCAGAGAAATTACCTTGGAGAAACTGTGCATAAAAAGATAGGGAATCAGAGAAAACCTAAGGAAAAATATCAGACTGGTTCTACCTTAATTCACTGGAGTATACTGATGATAATTGAACCTAAATCAAAAGTTAAGCCTATTCTGTATATTAATAATGTTAAACAAAGGAAGTGGGGGCCTTAACTGCTCCATAACACTCCACAAATTCTGACTTGGAGTGACCATTAAAATCAGAGAATCACCATCACATGGTGCCTCCCACTCCAATCCTCACAGCTTGTCCAGAAGGATATTATGATCAATAGTGCTGAAAGCTACTAAGAGAACAATGAGCACTAGGATGGATGCACCACTCCCATCCTGCCTTCACTAACAGTCATTGACAAGTGTGATTAGTGCTGTGTCCATAATATTTCCTGACATGAAACCAGATTGAAAGAGATCCACACAATCCAAATCTTCCAGGGCCCTCTGAGATGTTGCCCAACCAGTTTCTCAACTCCAAAAAGGGAAGAATGGGGACTAAACAGAAATTGTCCAGAATTATGAGTGCAGTGATTGCTTCTTGAACCTGCAATTTGCAGGCTCCCTGGGATCATCAGTCCCTATTTTATAATCCCAAAGCTTCTGTAGATTATGCAAAAATAGCCAATATTCTGTTTTCTATTACTGCTCCTATTTCTGTGAAGTGAGGCCAGGGATGAATTCATTAAGCCTCTGTGAAAGAAAATGTATCTATTTCTTCCTGTAACCCCAAATACTGGAAAAAGTATATAAAAAAATTAGTGATTAAAAAGTACTGACTTTTTGTGAAATCAGATGGTAAAGATTTTTAAAGAAAGAGTTTTAACAGCTATCATGAAATGTAGGCCTCTTGCATAATTAAATTAGGATTGAAATACTGATTACATTATTAGTTAAAAGATAAAGGAAAAAAAGTAAAGGTTTCCCCTACCAGTTGTGGATGACCTTAAAGGGTGGTGCTCATCTCCAATTCACAGCTGAAAGAGCCAGTATTTGTCTGAAGACACTTCTATGGTCATGTGGCTGGCATGACTACACATCAAGGCACAAGAATGCTTGTTATCTTTCCCACTATCTACTTACATTTTTACATGCTTTCAAAATGCTAGGCTGGCAGCAATAATGGGAGCTCACCACATTACATGGTGGCGCTTGGGTTTCAAACTGCCAGCCTTCCAGCTGACAAGCCCAACATCTTAACCACTCGGCCATCTGCACCCAGTATTAACGTCTGTAGTTCTAACTCTTTAAATCAATTTGAGTTCATTCCTAAAAGACATTTCACAAATCCAATTATGAGGATATAGTGCTACTTATTCTAAATATAGTAAGCTAAATTGGAGGGTTGTGGAAAAGACTGAAATTCTGCTTCTAATAATGAGGACTTTCTGTTTATCTGCTGCCATGCATCTATCTGTTGTACAGTATAATTCTCCCTTGTCATTGAAGACTTGAAGGAAGGCCTGAAATATAATAAAACTTCAGTAGTTTTGCTAACATTAAATGTTGTTTAAAAACCTCACAGAATAGAAAATATATTTTTCAAGCCAATTATTATTGGAAATAGGATTTGGAAGTTAATTCATTTCTCAAATTAATCAGTGGTATGCCTCTGCAAAGCACAATAGCTTCAGTGGATCAGTTATGATTATTTTTTAAAAAAAGAAGCACCAAGCAAAAATGCTGATTCTTATTTTATCAGGTTTATTGCAGAAGAATTAGCAGTTTTTATCAAAGGGTACACCACAAAACAAACAAAGAATCGAGAAAAATATGTCTCTGAATACTTTTATCACTAAAGCTGGCATCTTTACATTATAACATCATAAATTCACCAACAAGTTTCTTTAAACTTAATATCAAAATGTCAGTTTAAATTTTCATTTCCGATATGAACTTCATAAATGAGTGACTTGTCATTGTGATACACATATTATAACTAAATGGCAAATATTTTTATCCTGCCCTTTTTAAAAATACTACTGTATTCTGCTTGAAAATTAATCATAGCTGTCACACATTAATTCAAATCTGTGGATCACAGAGGAGTTACTTGGATTTCAATGCTAAGTCTCTTTCTCTCAATATAGGACCAATAAAATCCATGTGTTTATGTATTGTGATAAAGATGGAAATCTGTGACTTGTTTTTCTATATTATGTTATGCAAATCTACTAATTACAGCTAATAAAACAATTCTCAAAATACTTTCCTTCACTCCCCCCCCAGCCAAAGTTTCATCAGTATAAATTAGTAAGGATGGAAAGGGAGATGGAATAAGGGATCCCTATTCCCTGTTGTAAGAACAATTAATCCACTACTCCAAATACCTGGAAGGAAATCATATAACGTAAATTTTAGAAGCCACCCCATTTGTGTTCAAATCTCTGCTCTCTTCTTTCCTATATTGCAAAATTAGCCACATTACTCAGTTCCCCATCATGCTTCTTCTTCTTTACTTCCTCTATTACCACTTTGGGTGTCGAGGGAGATACAAAGTTCTAGTTCTTGGTTGGTGGCCTCAACCAGTGTTATTTGGTGCTGTTGTAGTGTGTCTTTAATGTTATCTCTCCATCTCCTTCTGGGTCTGCCTCGTGCTCTTTGATTTTCTCCTCTCTTTATATATGCATTGTACAGTATGGAATCCCAAGGCATTCTCTCCAGGTGAGCAAACCATTTTATTTGCTGTCTTTGTATGTAGTTTAAGATTGGTTCTATTCAAATTTTTTTCCTTATGACCTCATTCCTCATTTTATCACTCTAGCAGCTTTCCTTGAATATCTCATTTCCGTGGTGACTAATTTCCTTTTATGTTTCGTTGTGTCCATATTTGGTGCTGATAACATAGGGTGGGGATAAATATGCTTTGTATGAGGTACTTATTTGTACTGGCTGGTACTATCTTATGTTACAGGACTGGGGCTAGTTGTCCCAATACTTGGTTTGCCTTAGTGCATCATGTTAATCTCTTTGTCCATTTTTGCATCTTCAGTTAATGTTGTTCCTAGGTACTTGTTTTATACTTGTTCCATCTATTCTTATATTTAAGGTATGCTTTTTTCTTCTGATTGCCATTACTTCTATCTTCTCTTTACCTATTCTCATATTATTTGTCTTGCATTCTTGGTTCATAGACAATAAGATGTTGTGGTTCCTTAACTGTACTTACTGTAAATACCTGATCATCCGCAAAGAGTAATTTGTTGGTATTATTTCCATTCTTGGGTTTGGCTTCTTTACTTATGCTGTCCATGTAAGTGATAGTGGTGATAGTATACATGTATACATCCCTATTTTACTCTGGATGTTACTACAAGAGTTCTGATTTTCCTTGATTTGTTCTAACTACACTTTTGCAATCGCTACATAAGTTTTTGCATAGTCTAATAAGGTGTTCACTTACTCCATATTGAGTCATTGTTTGCTGTAGCAATTTCCTACCAACTCTATCAAATGCTTTCTCTTGGTCTGCAAATGTGACAAAGAGTTTCTTATTATACTCTTTTCTATGTGTAAAAATTGCATATGTGCAGCTTCCATTTCTTCTAAAACCCATCTGTTCTTCTGTTAGTTGTGGTTCTGTAACTGGTCTTAACATACTTTCTATTATCTTAACATACATTTTCCCTACATGGCTCAAGAGTGAGATGCCTTGATATTGTGTGCATTCTCATTTTCTTGCTTAGTTTTTCCATAGTGATTGATTGTTGCCAATCAATAAGTACAGTTAGTTGTGTCCATGATGCATTTAAGATTCTTTGTAGCCATCTAATGCGACATTCCCCTGCTGCTTGGATTATTTCTATTGATAATCCATCTATTCCTGGTGCTTTGTATTTAGGTGACTTTTTAACAATTCTTTCCACTTCTTCAATCAATATTTCAGTTCAAGAGTTGTTGTTTTGAAGTCTTGCATTGTTTCTTCGTGATACTCTCCTAGGGAACTGCAAAGTTCTTTGAAATGCTCTCTCCATCTTTCTATTACTTCTGATGGTTCTATTAACAGATTTCCTTTCTTGTCATTAATTATTTCTGTGGGATTATCATTTTCCTCTCTTTTCCATATACTGTTGACTACTCTGAAAAATGTTTTGCAGGCTATTCTTCTGTTATCTGCTAATGATTTTCTGAAGCACTCCCAGGATTCTTGTTTTGCTTTCTTGATTATCCAGTTGATATCTCTGCATTGTAAACTATAGTTTATATAATCTTATTCTTTCCTTGAATTTTATCCAATGTTTGTATGACTCTTTTTTCAACTTTTTTAACCTTGCAATGTGTTTGATCCCATTTCATCTTATTCCACTTTTCCTTTTTCCTCATAGTTCTTCTGCAATGCTAAGCAGGGTAGTTCTATATTCCTTCCATTCATCCTCCACATTTCCCACTTCTGGTGACAGCTGGTTAAATACTGTCTCTACCTTTTGTTGTAACTGTTCTGCTATTACTCCTTGTTCAAGTTTTGCTATCTTGATTAATTTGGTTATTTATTTGGTCTTTTCCTGTTAATATTAGATTTGTCATTTCTTGCTGTTAGCTCCACGGTCTTATGATTAGTGTCACATAGCCCATTGGGGATTGCTTTTGCATCGAGTATTCTGAATCTTTTTTTACTCTTGTTAGAATGTAATCAATCTGACTAGTGGTTATATCATTCCATTTATACCATGTATAATGTTGTGAGTCCTGGTGTTCAAAAAATGTATTAGCAGCACGTGGGCCAATAAACTGTTTGTAGTCTCTTCTGTTACTACCCACTCTGCTGTTGAAATCTCCCATAATGTACAATATACAGTTAGCTTCCACTTTCCCTATCTCGTCAGAAAGTTCATTGAAGAACTCATCCTTTTGTAACTTTCTATATTTTCTTTGACACTCAACAGACTTAACTCAGAAGAAGAATAAATTCCAATTAGGAGATATATTTTTACATTATAGTAAAATCATGTGTGATATTTGTGATCTGTGAAAACCAATGTTATTTTTGAAGATCTCAGAGAACTTCAGCATATATTTGGTTTTAGTTAAAACATAATGTCATATATAATAATTGCTGACCTAAACTTGAAAGAGCTAATCATTTTATGTCTCCTGAAAGCAGTGTTAATATGTAGACTCTTTGAAATACTTAAGGCCTAATTTGGCTAAATTAAAATTTACATATACTTTGCTTTATTGCCTTGCTTCCTAAATTTTATTTTTCAGATTAAAAATATACCATCATATTTTGAGTTAGCCTTAATTGTGACTTGTAAGATCTCTAGTTTAATGATAGCCATTCCATTTTAAAATTACACATCCTCAAGAATAAATAATCATTTAGTATAGAAATATTAGATTTAAACCCAATTTAGCAATGTATCCTATTTCCATAAAATTATGTACTGGGAGGTATATGATTGTTAATTTCCATAGAGTTTTACTTATAATCCACATTCTCCTTTCTCCAAATCTGTTGCTTTCCAAAGAACATAGACTTTAGATCTGACTGATATTTCTCTCATGAAGACACTCAGTGTGGGAGTAAATAATGGGTAATGGAACAATAGGAAAGTCCAACTTAAATTCCATCCCCAGTCTTGGATGATCACCCAATATCTTTGGACAAATTAATCTTTCTCAGATAAATCATTATGAGGAAAAAGTGCTATTATACTTCCTCAAGTTTCCTAAGGTATGAATATCTCTGAAGTGGATTTTACAATTACCTTTTTACTAAACAACACTAATCTTAATTATCTATATTGAGTTGCCAAATTGTATTTTTGACAGCAACTACATATTGATAAGGGATAAAAAAATATTGTAAATGAAGAACTAAAGAACTCATTATCAGTATTTTTAGTTTGGTAGGTTTATTGCATAGTAAAGAGGGCAAGCCTGTCTTTTTGTTTCATATTATTATTGTCAACTTCTTTGTGGCTTTTACATTGAGTCACAGCATGTGTTTATTTCCCTCTTATTTTAGCTGGACACTGTGGTTCTCCAGATCCAATTGTAAATGGTCACATTAGTGGTGATGGTTTCAGTTATCGTGATACTGTGGTATACCAATGCAATCCTGGTTTTCGACTTGTTGGCACATCTGTTCGGATATGCTTACAAGATCACAAGTGGTCTGGGCAAACTCCAGTTTGTGTCCGTAAGTGATACTTTTCATCTGATGCCCTAAGCACATAGTTAGACAACAATGATAAGATATAATCCTTTGCACATGAGAGATTCATATATACAAGAAGAAACACTGATATGATTATATTACATTGATGCAATAATATTCATTGGTAGCTCCTGTTCCTGCTGCATAGGCCTGCATCTGAGAGTGTTTTCATCTCTCATATAAGACTATGCCATGAAATCTGGGCTATAACTCTGTTCCTAGTTCTTTTGCAAACAATTCCATAATACATGATTGGGCTGCTAATATATTTGATAGATTGTAAAATGTAATAAATTTTCAATTCACAGATAAAAAAGCCAATTCAAATCTTAAGTTGCATATGCCCTCTTTAATATCCTCATCACTCCTTCAATATTGAAATAATTATACATACAGGTAGTCCTTAACTTATGACTGACTGGTCACTTAGTAACCATTCAGACTTACAACAGACTTTCCCAGGACTAGTTATAACCCAGATCTGAAATTCTGATGGCTCCCCCCCATGATCACATGATAGCATTTTGGACACTCAGCAAATGGCCTGAAATTACAGCTGTTTGAGCATCCTGTGATCACATGATCTTAATTTATGATGGTTTTTGCTGGAAAAAGTCATTGATTTTGGGTTTATGGTAAAATAAAATGCTTTGCAAACAATGGATTTGCTTAAAATCAGAGTGTACACTTTATGACTGCAGTGTTTGCTTAACAATAATTCCAAAAAGTTTGTAAAATTGGGTGCAGTCACATGATAAGCTGCTTAATAATTCACACAATTTATGACCATAATTTCAGGCTCAGTTATGGTTGTAAGTAGAGAACCAGCTATGATAGCTTAAGGCAGGGAAAGAGAACACATTTAACTTTTAGGTTATCATTATGTATTTATAAAATGTATTTGTAAGCTACATTTTCTTTGCTGAAATATTCTACATTGTTATTCAGAGTGTTTAAAAGAATTGTATTACAGAGTGAGAATAAGTCTGATAGACATATTTTATAGAATATAATTTATACTTAATATATAGCTTTATATGTAACTTAAAATAGCATACTTTAAGAATTTGATATTTACTTCTAATTATGAAAATGCATAATCATCTGATTTGATAGTTATTAGTTTATTCAAAATATTTAACGCAGATGCACAGTTTTGGCATTTTAATATGAGATGCATAAATGAAGGAAACTATATATTAATTATATTAATATTCAATAGAAACATGAATATGGTTTTCATTTTTTATGTGAATGATAGCTATAATGATCCTGGGCCACACTCTTTATTTAATCAACTTCTGTGTCACTCAGTCATGAATCTTGATAGCACATGTTACATCTAGCTATTGTAAAGGGGTACATTGTATAAGGGCAGTGAAAGAACTACAAAATTCATGGCAATTTTTTTCTGATTTTTCCAATACAACAGTTGAAAAGTGTCGATTTGTCAAGAGGTTGGCAATGTGTGACAATAGTAATGATAATGTGGTAAGACTAGACACAAGGCCTAAGACCTTTTGTTTCTAATAGGCATCACAAAACAGCATCTGTCAAGAGTAATGAGGGGTGTAAACAAGAGATAACTGGATAGAATATGCTTTTGCAAAAAGGACCATGATCTAATCACATCTGTCTTCACTATTTCAATTTTTACTGACAAACTTAATTTTATATTGTAACAACATATCATATATAATCTGTTCTGGCAATTTTTCAAATTATAGGATTAATGGTGAAGAATATGTCAAGTAGCAAAATCCTTATCATATTATTAGCCTAATACATATCATTCAAGACAATTGATTTCTCAATATTTATCAATTATAATAGGTAACATTGGAATAACCATATTGAAGGTAATAGGCCTCTGACTATCAGATTGCCTTTATAAAAAATGAAGAAAAAAAGTTGGGAAAGCAGAACAGCAATGATTATTAAACTTCTAGACTAACAAAACTGAATGCTAAGTTAGCAACACAGTGTGATGTGACAAGACAATATTTATATTTCCATTTTAACAATATGATAAATTGTAAATGATCATATTAGTGGCAATGGTTTCATATACGGTATTACTGTGGTGTACCAATACAATCCTGGTTTTCAACTATAAACAATACACTTCTATTTTTCACAGATAAAAATGACTAAAATTACTAACCCAGGATTATATCAAATTGTATGAGTCTAGCAGGAAACTGTACATCATTGGTACTTCATATTATCCCCTCTTCTTGAATATTCCCTCAATCTGATTTGTGGGGATTGGGATATCCTCTGGACTAAGAGGGAGCAATGGAGACTGGAAGTTTCCTATGGACTTCTTGCATAAAAATTAAAAAAAAGAATTTTTGATTTATGGTTTTCATGATTTAATAGCATAGGTTATAGAAAGAAGAAAATCTTGATGTAATTTTACAGAAGGTTAAAATTTATTTGTATTTACAACTGCTGTGAAAAATATTGAAAGCCACTATATCTTTTTTTCTTTTCTATTTTTCTTCAATTGTTTTTTTTCATATTTTTCTTTTTTTATCTTTACTTTATATTCATCTGTATTAGTTTTTAATCTACTTTAACGTTTTAGTAAAAATTATGTACTAAACAGAGAGTAGAAAAAGAAAGATAAATGTTGTTGCACAAGTAGAAAAGTCAGTTTCATGAAGCCAACAATCATTAATAATTTTAATACATTTTTCAAAAATAAAAATGTGGAGTAGTTGTAATCTAATCTTTTGTTTGGAAATAAGCCTTTTTATCCAGGAAAAATAGACAAAAATAAAATGAAAGAGAGGAAATTTCCTATAGGGATAGAAGGGATCACTGGGAACAATCTCACCAGTTTACCTTCTAGCTGTCTGTATTCTTCAATCTTAATTTAGGAATGACTACAAATTCCCTTGCCACATATTCTCAAAATATCATGTGTTCTTTTAGTTTCTACATATTGACAACTTAATCTATCCATTCATTCATAACTTCTGGTTTATAACATGGCAGCATCTAACTTATATTCAAGACAAACCCTTGTCTTAGGTTTACAAGATACTCTGAACTTCATTTTCCACAGCAATCACATGTGGCCATCCAGGAAATCCTTTGCATGGTATGACCAATGGCAGTGAGTTCAACTTGAATGATGTTGTCAATTTCACCTGCAATATAGGATATTTACTTCAGGGTGTCTCCCGCACACAATGCCGAAGTAATGGACAGTGGAGCAGCTCTTTACCTACTTGCCAAGGTAAGTTATCAGAACAACAACTACTCTTCCTCAATTATCAAAAGAGCCAGAACAAGAGGAAACATTCATGCTATTGAAAATTGGTTCTGCACTACAGTCAATATATCCTCTCTATCATAATAGCATCTTTTAAATTAAGGGTATCTCAGAAAATTGCAGTATCACAAACAATATAAATCATAAAGGTAAAAGTTTCCTCTGGCAGTTGTAGCCAATTCTAGGGGATCATTCTCATCTTCAGTTCACAGCCAAGTGAGCCAGCATTTGTTTGAAAAGTAGATAAATAGGTCTTCTGTGGTCATGTGGCCAGCCAAGGCACATGGAACATTGTTACTTTTTCCACTGAAGGTGGGACCTATTTATCTACTTGCATTTTTACATGCTTTTGACTTGCTAGGTTGGCAGGAGCTAGAGCAAGTAATTGGAGCTCATCCTGTTACATGGCAATTCTGGGATCTTGAAATGCTGAGTTGCCAACCATTTGGCCAGTATGCCCTGTGGATGTAAATAATCTGATTCTCAAGCTTGCCTGTGTCCTATAGATTAAAATTGCTTCAGTTGTAATTTAAACAGGTAATCATATTAATTTCATTTGGTATAATTGTAGTTAAATTAATTTAAATGAAAATTAATTACAGTTTTTGTTTTGCTCCTGCCTATTTCATTATCCTGACACTACTAATTCTTGGAGCACATCCACAAACATTCCATTAAAACAACTGAGTAAACCTGTACCCCCTAAAATGACTGGAATGAATTATAGTAAGAATAGATAAACAGAAGTATGATGAGAATGATCATACTAGTTATATCACTGGTATGAGATCAAATTATTTTCATTTAAAATTGAAAGATGAACATTTTCACAAGATCCAGAAGCTAGTTCATTGTATGAATTAAATATAATTAATGGTAGTTGATTAATTTTTTTTAAGTTAAAGGGTTTTGCTGTAACTTATGCCATAAGAAATAGGGATGATTTCCACACCAGCAGTTACAGAAGCAAGAAGCATTTTTTGATATCTTTATCCCAAAGGTAAATTATCTTAGTTGTATAGAAAGATAATAGAAGTTAATACTAATATAAGTTCCTCCATTAACAATATTTATTTTCATATTTATTTTTATTTTTTATAATTCATTTCTGGGACCAAATATTAGGAGAAAAATAAACATTTGTGTGACAAAAATATGTGAGAAGAAAGAGATAAATATGTCCATACTTTATATTACTTCCATAATCACATTAGCATCTCTGCTGTCTTGTTGAGTTTAAAAAAGATCAAGCAATTTTAATCTGCTAAAATGTGTAGTTTGGGCCTAAAACAAGAATGTGAGTATATGTATATATGTTGTTGGATTACAAACATCATAAATGAAATGAAGACTGGAGCTGCAGTTGAAGTTCAAGGGCTGATAAGTTATAGATTGTCTACTCATCTGTAATAAATAAAATACAGTTGGCTATAATAGGATTATTATTCTATTTATTCAATGCAGTTATTATTCTATTTATTACATGTTTTCTTTAATTTTTTAATTTAATTTTTTCTTAAAATCAGTCCAAGGTTTCAGGTATGAAAGCATTTTCTGAAGGTGGATTTTCATAGTTCTATTTATATGTATTAATTATTTACAATGGCCTTGCCATTGCTAGTGACTTCCTTGGTTTTCACTTGCTGCTTCTGGAGTGGTATGATTTTTTATGGAGCTAGGTTGTTAGCCTGACACCCAACCCTCTTCCTTTTTCATCCAGGTTTCAGACCAGCATTGGCAGAGTTCATATGACACTAAACATTAAATTGTTTATTTTTTTCCTGATAGTTTATGCATATATTCAAAATTGCATCACAATGAAACCTAGTGTATATTGAAAGCTGTAAATGATAGACTCATGATCTATTATGCAAATTGTGCAAATATCTGAGTAACATAATAAAAAATCCATTGTATTGTCATATTAGTAGTGTACAAGAAAATATTTTCTTCTAATTATAATTTAAAACTTAGGATACTTAGAAAACAATCTCATTTTATTAACATCCCCCCAACAATGCAAGATATAACAGCAATGAAGAAAAATATAAAATGATAGCAAGTTTATTTTTTACATACATATAAGATAAATCAAAGCACTGCAAAATGCTGTTATAGCAAAATAAAAACAAGTAAAACTGCTAGAGCGTTTAGGATTAAGTAAAGAAATGAAATGCACCTTCTTTATTATATGCTTGTTCATGTTCCTTCCAGGAATCCTTTTACCCACATTGTTCATAATTCAATAACTGTCTGATTTCTTCACCACTATTTTTAAAAACTAAATCCTTTCATCCTTTCTTTTCTCATACTCTATGCTATGCTTTGTGAATATTTTGTCTTGGTACAGTAGTTCATATCATTCTTTGAATACCAGCCATGCTATTATTATTTAAAAGATGAAGTTATTAATATGAAAGCATTTATTTTATAGTAGAATCATATAGAGCAGAAATAATCAAAAGAAATCTTTTGATTGCAATAGGAAGGAAGGGAGGGAGGATTAAAAAAATTGGAGCAAAGGTGCATGGTGTACTGGCTTTCTCAATTTTTATTACATACTAGTGAGAAAACTTCTCTCTTCTTTACAGTGGTGAACTGTTCAGATCCTGGCTTTGTGGAAAATGCCATTCGTCAAGGACACCAGAATTTCTCTGAATCATTTAAGTATGGAACCAGTGTGGTATACCATTGTAAGAAGGGGTTCTATCTTCTAGGATCTTCCACTGTAACATGTAAAGCTAATGGTTTATGGGACAGATCATTACCAAAATGTTTGTGTAAGTATTCAACAATCATTTCAATTTTGTTCATCAGAAGGCCATTAATGTCACTTACTTCAGGGTTGCGAGTAAGCTATTGTTATTCACAGTAAATTCATTGTGTGAGAAAATTTATTTTATTTTAATTTTCACTCCATACCCGCTTATCTTCTCACTTTATTTGGAACAGTGTTAATTAATTAAGCAAGGAAATTCATAGACATACCAAAGTAACAGAGGATAAAGAGTTGTTAATGTGAAATTAACCAAGAAATATGTTCACTGTATACAAGTAATGGTGATCATGAAAGGAATATATCAAATAATAGACTCTAGTTCTCTCTAAAAATCCCTTCATTTTTACTTTTGTACGAGCTTCATAATAAAGTTTTTCAAACTATATTGCTGTTTTTCAACAAATGAACACTTATGGCACTTATCTTTCTTTTGCTCATCATAGCAATATATTGTGGACATCCTGGAGTTCCAACAAATGCAATTCTATCAGGAGACAAATTTACATTTGGATCTGTAGTTCACTATTCATGCACAGAAAGGCAAACTCTTATTGGAAACTCTAGCAGAGTATGTCAGGAAAACAGCCGTTGGAGTGGGACACTCCCTCATTGTTCAGGTAATTTTGTGAGGGATTAATTATGACCTTCTAACTTATTTATAATATTCATTTGCTATTTTTAACTTTGACCATGTGCCTGCTGACTGGACTACAAGCATCACAGGACTCCTTTTCAAATATAAAGGCAATCTATTGACCAATTTGCCTCCTATCACACAGAATGAAAATTTTTGAGTAGATCTTTGACTGGCACCTCATGACACTGTAAAAATTAGGACTGATCAATGTGGCTTTGTCAAAGTTTCCAGTACTACTGACGCCTTCTTTGCATGGTCATGGAGAAACACTGAGGAAAGGGGAAGCCATTACACTTGGTTGTCCTCGACCTTGAAAAAGCCTTTGACCACTTTCCACATTAGCTAATCTGGTATGCACTATGTGAACATGGTATGCCTGAGCAACTCATAAAATGGGTCCAAATGCTTTATACAAATACCAGCAGTTGCATGAGATGTGCTACTGGCCTTTCTGACAGCTTTCCTGTGAAAGTTTGTGTTAATCAAGGCTCAGCATTATCACTATTGCTGTTCATTTTTATCAAGGATATCATCATGAAAGATCTGCAACATGGCATCCCTACGCCTTGCTCTATGCCTATGATGTCATGCTTCTAGCTGCCATCAGAGAAGAACTGCAGCAATATGTGCAGACATAGAACAATTGCCTTAGCCAGTTTGACCTCCACCTCAACATAAAAAAGACTGAATATTTAGAGACCAGACTGAGCATCTCCATTATACAAGTCAGCAATAAAGATCTAGTGAACATCAACTCCTTCTGTTACTTAGGATCCCATCTACAAAGTGATGGCAGCATTAATGATGAAGTATGTGCAAGAGTGAATAAAGCATGGCTGTGATGGAATTTGATCACTGGTGTGCTATGTGATTGACATATGCCAATCCATCTAAATTGAAGGTGTATAAAACAGTGGTATGCCCAATCGCTCTATGTGGTGCTGAGTGCTGGCCAGCCACCAAATGTACTGAGTGCTCTTTACACGCCATAGAGATGTGCATGCTTCACTGGTCGTTAGGTGTTTCTCTCCTTGACCATGTCAGCAATGAAACAGTACAGCAGCAAATGGGCATTGCACCAGTACCAGAGAGAATATGGGAGAAATGCCTACAGTGGTATGGCCATGTCCTATGAGTAGCACCCCACACTGTTGCCTGAATTGCCTTCTATATAACATAGATGGTAAGCGCTTGTGTGGAAGGCCGAAACAAAGATGGCGAGGCACAATAAATACAGACATTAAAATTGTCCAGTTGGATCCAGATGCTGTGTTTGATCATGCAAGATGGCATCTGTTGACCTGAAAAGTGGACTCTGCACCTGTGCGAAAATGCTAGGATGATGATTTGCCTTTTTAACAGAAGAAATTCTATTATTTTATTTAACAAAAATAGCTTCCATGTTATTTAATTAACCGTTGAGCCACCTTATGAAGATAGTTTAATTCAGCAGTTAGGTCTTCAGTATGTCTCTTGATAAGCACAAAGAATAGAAACCATTTCATCTGATTTTATTCTTCCCTTACCCTACTATTCACATATGTGCTTATTTAGGATGTATCTGAATTAGAAAACTCTACTTCAAAGAAAAAAGCCCATATAAATAAAAGCTGATTTCAAGACAGTTATATGTTGCTCATAAGAAAACTATATGGATGTGTTCTTGAAATCAGCAGAAATTGAGCTGATTCAAAGAACCAAAAATATCTCTATCTTCGATACCATCTAGGATCCATACACAACAGATTTTATGCAAAATTTATCTAACCAAGACAAAAGTATGCAATCTACTGCAAGTTTTCATAGCCATGTGTAATGACTAAATCTTGGATGTGCTTCCCAAAGTTATAATTGGGAAGTACCAGAAAGAGTACCAGAAAGAGAAATTGCAAATATATTTGTATGATTCATTTAATATATTTCTATACACCACTTACTGGGTAGATACATTTGAAAATGGCTTACAAATAAAAAATATTTTCTGTTCAACCTAAGACTGTATTTGACAGTAAATGAAAACAATGTAAAATATTCATTTAAAGTGAGTCAGGTAAAAGAAAGTGAAGCAAAACAAAATAATTCAGCTCAGAGAGAAATGCTGGATAAAGAGTTACAGTAAGTCTTTAGTACAGTAAGTCTAAAAATTTCAGTAAAAGGGTACATCACAGCTTTCAGAGAACAGGAGTCAATATGGAAAATAACCACAGGATGACAGTCCTTCAGATTTGGCATATGCATCACTGATTTCTTCTTACCATATATCCATGTCTGTACTAGAAAATGTTATTTTCTGGGAGTCCTATTCCCAATTTGAATAGAGTCAAAAATGTTGAATTTGGCTCAGTAGATAACTAACAGTATAGCTGTTTTGTTCCAACAAAAGTGCCATTTGTATGCCGTCAGACATTCGATAAAGCAATCTGATATTCTGCATGAGCTTCTGAATTGTGTGCAAAGGTAGTCCTCAAACAGTATAATATTATTATCCTTTGTTGCACAGTCAGCCAGATGTTTAGACTTTTGTCCATCTATTGAATCCATCCCAGATGTTGTTCTTTGATATTGTTAAAGGTATTGTTGCAGGATGTAAGCTGTTCTGAGTATCTCTAGGATGTTGTAATGTATTGGAATAGTATATGTGTAAATCCAAGTAGTGTGGCCTTTTGTAACAGATTTTCTAAGTGCTCCCATTTTTTGGTATTCTATCCAGTGTGCCTATTATCACTGAGACTGCTATGGCTGATTTATGCCATAATCTTTCAACTTTGATTTTCAGATCTAGATAGTTTGTGATCTTCTCCAGTTCTTTGTTGTCTATTCCTTGTTGTCTATTACTATCCCTTGTGATAGCTACACTTTATTCTTTTCAACCACAGTCAACACCTACAAGCTCTTCATCTTATTGAAGACAACCTAGAATTATTGTCCCCCATTTATCCAATCATAGCACCCAAACAATAATTCAGAAGATCCCTATCCTTTCCTGATTCAAGTGTTAAATCTCTATGCACCTTCATATATACCAAATATTAGATAAATATACAATATCTGAACAAATCTAACCCTGGAGGATCCACAGTATGTGATAGTTGACTAGCACTTTTTTAGTTTTGCAGACATGCAACGTATATGAGCATCAGTTTGGTCCAGTGCTTAAGGCATCAGGCTAGAAACTGGGAAATTGTGAGTTCTAGTCCACCTTAGCCATGAAAGCCAACTGGGTGCCCTTGTTGGGCCCATCACTCTCTCTCAGCCCAACTCATGTCATGTCACAGGATTGTTATTGTGGGAAAAATAGTAGGAGAAAGTTGTGTTGAGGAAGATATGTTCACTGCCTGGAGTTATTTATCAAAATAAAAAGATAGGATATAAATAAAATGTCTGTACTTTGCTTTCATTTGTAATTCATTCACCTTACAATTTATTCTTCTTATATTACAAATTGCAAGATTACAAATACTGTAGTCATCACTAGGTGGGCTTGCAGATATTTACTACATGTCATAACTTTGATTTAAGAGGCTATCACCTATAACTTTTTAGTCATGCAGGAAGTCCTTGACTTATGCTGGCAATTGAGACTAAGCAATGCAATCATAAAGCATGTCTGCATCACTTGATGAAGCAATCTTTGCTCTCCTGGTTGCTATTGTTAACCAAATCCCATGGTTGTTAGGCAAGATGACTTCCAGCTGGCTTCTCACAACCAAAATCAGTGGGAAAGCAACAGAAATTTGCAAGTGCCAGGATGGCAAGAAAGTAAGTGCTGCTGCTAGGTGGGGAAGGGAGAAAGGGGTGTGCAGGGGTGAAGGGAGGCTCAGTGAGTAACAGGGAGAGTCCCCAAGTGTGTAAGGATGAGGTGAGAATTGGAGAAAGTGTGCAAGGGTATGCCAGGGAGAGTATACAAGAGTATGAGGGGGAGCATGAGAGGCATATCATAGGTCAGAACAGTGTGCAAGAGTGGTGTGGGTTAGAGAGAGTGCAGAAGGATGTGATGCATATCAGGGAGGTGTGTGATACTGTGACACAGATCTGGAAGGATGTACAGGGGTGCGGAGAGGATTTGGGAGGGTGTGTGAGAGTATGGAGCAGGTTGGGGAAGGTGCATGAGTGTTATAAAATAGTATTTATTTGTTTATTTTACACATTTCTATGCTGCCAATTTCCGAAGACTCTTGGCAGCTTACATAGATTGGCACAAGTGCCAAGGGCTGGAGGAGAGTGCATAGGTGGGGGAGACTTGCCCCAAATTTTCCAGCTGGTTTTCCCATTGACTTCCTAGGGAAGCTGGGAGAGATAAATAGTGATATTTAAATATCACTAAATAGTGATCATGTGATTACAAGGTGCTGCAACCAGTCATAAGTAACTTCAAATGGATGCTGAACAAATGGTTGTAGGGCAAGGACTACCTGTGCAGAGAAGGTGAAAACTAGATTATAGTTATTGATTTAGTATACCTATGCCACATGTAATACTCTGTTAATACAAAAGACAATATCAGCCAGCTTTGTCACACTTAGGCCACAACCATAACCAAATCCAGTTAAACTTCAAACATGCTCATGGTATTCTAGACAACCCAAGATTGGTAATCTAAAAATATTTTTGGAGCATCAACATTATGTTCCTCATATCCTGTCAGGAGGTACTTTATATGCAGTATAAATAATAAATGAAGTTTCAAATATGTAGTCCGGAAACTCTTCTCTATATTTTTGTCCTTGATTGTTTTCACAATAAACTTTTCAGCTTCTTTAACTGAACATAGATTGTATCAGTGTCAATAATACCTCCAGGTTTTCAAAAATCCTTAATAACTTGGATATTGTGAACAATGTTATACCATTATAATTTTCTGCATGAAGCAGCATTTTCATTTTCATCATATCTATAATTCTGTGTGATATTGAATAATTTGGCTTCTATAATAATATTGGTTCAGCCACTGAATTTTTCCACAATAATTTGTACCACAGAAAAATATTAACATTAATGAACAATTGGTGCCATATAATGGAACACATATAATAAATCAGTCCATGTCTTTAAAATCTGTAATTTATGGTATAACATCCTTCTTGTGTAGCAGTGTCAATAAATAAATAGGTAAAAAGATAAATGATAGATACACACACTGATATATATCAATCACACTGTGTAATAGAAAATCTGACAAACACTAATTAATGTTCTGTACAAAGAGAGCTAAATTATTGGCATAATAGTTAAGAAATTGTTCAGTGAGTTGATAGGAAGTTAGAGAAACAGCTAATTGGGTATACAGTATTTTAAATAAAGTTTAAATAAAGCTAGTACTTCCTACATATCTACATATCATTGCAATTCAAAGTGAACCTCATGGAATCAAAGCATAAAACATATGTTACTACATTAGTCTAAAATGAGATGAATATGAAACACTGTGAATATCCCAATTGGTAATTCTGTTTATAATTTTTAGGAAACAACCCAGGATATTGTGATGATCCTGGAATGCCTTCTCATGGATCTAGACTTGGTGATGAGTTCAAGATAAAAAGTCTAATCCGTTTTTCCTGTGAAATGGGTTATCAGTTGCGAGGTTCCCCAGAAAGAACATGTCTCCTTAATGGATCTTGGTCTGGTTTGCAGCCAGTCTGTGAAGGTTTGTAGTACCAATAGCGAGTTCCACCTCATCTTGTTGTACAAATATACTCAGTCTCCTTTTTGGGGGCAGCGGGTGGGGGAAAATTAAACTACTCTCTGCTTACTCAAAAATATAATTTCAAATATATAGAAATCATTTACATAAATCATTCTTAACTTAGATAAGTGGGTGCCACCTAATTTTGCTCTAAATATAACTCTTTCAACATTAATTGTATTTTGGAATGCATTTTCTGCTCTGGATATTACTTACTCGTCTAATCTCATTCTTTTGATTCTTAGGGAAGCCAGAGCTTATCATTCCAGTGAGAAATATTTTCCCTCCAAATATTTGTATCTCTGCAAAGAGAAAGAAAGAAAGGAAGAAAGAAAGAAAGAAAGAAAGAAAGAAAGAAAGAAAGAAAGAAAGAAAGAAAGAAAGAAA
>JANHZU010001587.1:64994-81445 GCA_032468055.1 Acrochordus granulatus
ATTTGTTCATTATGTTGCATGCATAATTGAAGGTTGTTGTGAATCAAATTATGATACTATAGAGGTACTTGAAAGAACTTAGCAAACATATATCAGCTGCTTAATACATGATACAGAAGATCTATACAAGAAACATCTAATGACCCTGATAACTACAGTGGTGTGGGTGCTGACCTAGAGCCAGACATCCTGGAGTCTGAAGCCAAGTGGGCCTTAGGAAATATTACAACAAAGCTAGCAGAGGTGACAGTATTCCATCTGAATCATTTAAAATGCTGAAAGATGATGCTGTTAAAGTACTGTACTCAATATGCCAACAAATATGGAAAATTCAACAGTGGCCACAGAATTGGAAAAGATCAGTTTACATTCCAATCCCAAAGAAGGGCAATGCCAAAGAATTTTCAGACTACTGTACCATTGTGCTCATTTTACACGCTAGCAAGGTTATGCTCAAAATACTACAAGGTAGGCTTCAGCAGTATGAGAACCAAGAACTACCAGATGTACAAGCTGGGTTTTGAAGAGGCAGAGGAGCTACGGATCAAATTGCCAATATTTCCTGGATCATGGAAAAAGTGACGGAATTTCAGAAAAACATCTACTTCTGCTTCATTGACAATGCTAAAGCCTTTGATTGTATGGATCACAAACAACTGTGGCAAATTCTAAAAGAGATGGGAGTACTAGACTACCTTACATGTCTACTGAGAAACTGTTATGCTAGTCAAGAAGCAACTGTTAGAACTGGACCTGGAACAAAAGATTGGTTCGAAATTGGGAAAGGAGTACGATGAGGTGTATATTGTCACCCTGATTATTTATCTTATATGCAGAATACATCATACAAAATGCCAGGCTGGATGATTCACAAGCCTGGAATGAAGATTGCCAGAAGAAATATCAACAATCTCAGATATGCAGACGATGCCATTCTAATGGCAGAAAGTGAAGAGGAACTAAAGAGCCTCTTGATGAGGGTGAAAGAGGAGAGTGCAAAAGCTGACTTGAAACTCGGCATTAAAAAAACTAAGATCATGGCATCTGGTCCCATACTTCCTGCAAATTTAAGAGGAAGAAGTGGAAGCAGTGGTAGATTTTACCTTCTTGGGCTCCAAGATCACTGCAGACAGTGGCTGCAGCCATGAAATTAAAAACACTTGCTCCTTGAGAGGAAAGCTATGGCAAACCTAGACAGCATATTAAAAAACAGAGACATCAGCTTGCCAACAAAGATCCAAAGAGTCAAGGCTCTGATTTTCCCAGCAGTAATGTATGGTTGTAAAAGGTGGACCATAAGGAAGGAGGAGCACTGAAGAATTGATGCCTTCGAATTGTGGTGCTGGAGAAAGCGCTGAGAATCCCTTGGAGATCAAATCAGTCAGTCCTAAAAGAAATCAACTGTCCATTTGAAGGACAGATACTGAAGCTGAAGCTCAAATACTTTGGACATCTAATGTGAAGAGAGGACTCATTGGAAAAGTCTGTGATAATGGTAAAGATTGAAGGCAAAAGAAGCAGAGGACAGCAGAGAATGAGGTGTTGCATCATCAACACAGCGGGCATGACTGTGGGCAAACTATGGGAGACAGTGGAAGACAGGGAGGCTGGTGTGCTCCAGCCCATGGTGTCACAGAGTTGGACATGACTTTGTGACTGAACAACAAATCAACTGCTTCTCCTAATTGAAAAATATTATGTCCTCACTTACTGATTCCCTTATTTATCAACTGTTTGAGGTTACAACAATTGAAAGAATAAAACCACTTCACAACCAATCCTTGCTTTGATGGATTTCCTGTGTCCCATGATCACATGATTGCCATTTGTGGTCTTTACAGTTTCCAACAAGCAGAGTGAATGGAGAACATAGAGGTGACAGCATAAGTCACCATCCTATGATGTCTCACCTACAGCAGAAACAGAAATGACACTGTATATCTGTGATGCCTACATTATTTTTCCACTTAGCACCTGCAGACATTAATATCAAATATTGAGTTGCTGGCCAGTGAGGACTGCCTGTAAAAGTTTCAAATATTCAAGTATTTGTGCAAGAAATGGATATAAGAAAAGGAAGGAAAGCAGAAAAGACTTCTTCACTATATGCACATACTTATGAAAGAGATCAAAATGAGGAAAAGTCTACTTCACTGTGCCCACTTGCCTTCCTCTCTTCCTCTGTGTCTTTCTTCCTCAATTGAAAGGGCTAGAGCAAAATATTAAATACAATCAGCCACTATTCCTGTATAATGCATGTAACAAATAGATGCAAGCTTTGTAAATCTCTAGCATTTGCTTCAGAAGAGGTCCTTTACCTTCTGTCTCATACCTACACACACAGACACACACACAGACAGAGATGTAGGTATCACATATACCAACGAAGTTAATATATACATGACAGGTATATGGCTTCAACAGTGCTTCCATTTCATATTACTCATAATATCTGTTGAAAATATTTAAATTCATGTTTATATTTATCAGTCATCATATTGTAGATTAATTAAGAACATTGTCAATTGTGGATTAGTTTATTCAATCAACAAATTGGTTTGAGACTTATAGAGAGATTCTTTCTGTTTCAGGTGTCATCTGGACTTGAAAGAGGTGTCTTTACTTATCAAGGTGATATACATGGAAAAGATTTTGGAAAATTTATGTTCCAAAGAGAAAGTAAGAATGTTTTTATAGCACTCCAAAGTGTATCACTCCTATTAAATTATTTGACTTCATTCACTGATCCAGCAATTAGAATAAATACTTATATTTGTTTTGCTGAATTCTTGTCAGTAGATTTATAATTCACCTATACTGGAAAAAATATGGCATTAAATATCTAATTCACCTTTTTGATGCTGCCATTTCATTTTGATGCCACTGCAATCTAACTGCAGGTTGCTTACATAAAATCTCTCCATATAAATATTTATGAGCATAGATAATGTACGATAGTGATTTTATCATAGTGCTTCAGCAATGTAATCCTATGCTTACTTTATTGAAAAGTAAGCCCCAGTTATGTTCACTGGGACTTAGTTTCATTGATTGCAACCTAAAACAATTTTACAAATTATTAAAGATTCAGATTCTGTTTGAAGATGGACAGCATTCTGTGCCATTTAAATCACTTAGCTTCTTTTGAATTTTGCATTTCTTTGAAATGAAAATAAAATAAGTTTCAGTTTCAAAACTATCAAAGGTTTGGTATATCCCTTACATGTCTAGTAGAACATATGTGATTGTTTTGCATCTTATTGTTCAGTTCCTCAAGATAATAAAAACAATGTTCTTGTAGGTGACAGAATTTAAAGGATTGCCCCATCTTAAACAATTGGGAAAAAAACTCTTGGGTCTCTTATCTCCCCCTATCAATTTCACATGCATGCATGTACACAGATGCATATGTACTTACACTTTCCTCAGATTACATGTTGACTTATCTTTTATTTAACTTTCAGGTCCTTTAAATGTAGATGCCGATCACTCCAATCACAGCTATGGTACAAATAGCAGTTCTGTGGCAGCTGCAATCCTAGTACCCTTCTTTGCTCTAATATTATCAGGGTTTGCATTTTACCTCTACAAACACAGGTATTGTAAATATCTTATAATCCATTAAATCCTTTTAAAAATGAAAATGTTTGGCTGTAGAACAGATTAAAAACAAAGTGTTTAAAAATACATTATTTGCTTTTAAAATGATTGAATAAAATCTAATTTTCCACACTGCAGAAAAATTATATTTACGAAGCAAGTAATAATTTGCTAGTTCAAAATTAAAATTCAATTCAATTTAATCAGAAATCCTATCTCAATATAACAAAATATTATAATATTAATTTAGATTTTGTTTCATATTTTCTGTGCATTGTAGAAGTCATTGTGCTTGATTGTGCTTTACAATGAAATGTGTATAATTTATATAAATAAAAGTTGAATTGATTTTCTCTGCTTTGCCCTAGTCTTCCCCATTAAACAATTAATAGATCATTTTATTTACCTCTCAAAGGTAAATATATCTCAAAGTTAGATATTTCATTTTTTAGTTATAGTATTCCACAATACAATTGACAATCTTTGATTAGATCTCAGGAAGTTATGATACAAGTGGTTATTTATTTTGAGTGAAATCTAAAACTTCCATGGTTAATATTTTCACCATCAGAATTTGGAGAAAAGGAGTTCAACTCTGTTCTTGGGGGGTTGGGAGCACAGATTCAGCATAACAGTTTCTGAAAGTGTTTGGAGAAACCTGGAGATTGTGAAAGAAGAAAAATGATCCATTTGCTCCATTTTGGTTGATCATAATGAGTATGATTTCAGATTACATCCTGCCTTTCTACAGAAAGGATATTTAATGAAAGTCAAAATAATAAAAAATAAATAAACGTAGAAAACATAACAAATTGTGATTAACTAATTTAGACATTAAAAGCTTGGCTAAAGAAGATGTCTTGTTTTTTTTCACAGTGGTTGCTAGGTTTACTCCCAAGATAGTTAATCACAGTTTGTTATGTTTTCCACGTTTATTTATTTTTTATTATTTTGTCTTTCATTAATTATCCTTTCTGTAGAAAGGCAGGATGTAATCCAGATTTCTCCAAATGCTTTCAGAAACTGTTATGGATGTTGGCCAAGAGAAAAGATTTCTTCATTATAGTTGTTAGCAAGGGGAACTAAGCAGTGCATCATTAACATACTAATGGTAATTCACTCCAATATTTGAATTATTTTTCCCAGAAGTTTAATATAGATATCAGTTTGTGATTTTACCCTGATTTATTACTACTGTAGCACATTTCTCTATGCCAAATTCCATTGCTATATCTGTGCTAAAATTTCTTACAGTAGTTGTCAGTGACTGGATTTTGATTCTCATTTTCCATATAGTAAATGTAAGATTGTATTCGCATTTTTTTCTGTTGATAGACAAGAATTGTTTTCTTAGAAATCACTGAAAGTGGGATACTAGCAGTGACAAATAAGAATTATTATGAGTTAGCATGGACAATGCCTCTCCTAATGTTGGCCGGCCCATATTTTTAATTTCCAACTGCCACTTCTGTCCTCCATTGCATTATTTTTCTAACATTCAAATATTTTTACTGACACCAGTGATTTCTAAACAGTTGATGATAATGGTGATGGTGACAATTTTATTACAAAACAGGGAACTTGATATTTCCAAAACTGTTTATTAGATTCCCAACGGAATTTTAATCCATTTAATCTTTATATGCATTTTATTAAATAATATAATACTGCCTACAATTCAGTTTTTTAATAAGGATTCATACAGAGAGAGAGACACACACATGTAAATATGCTAAGATAAAGGAGTGCTACTTCCATCAGAAGTGGAAGAGATCAGCTCGCTCTCCCTTGCCTTGAGTCATTTGAGAGTAGTTCAGTTCATAGTGCGTGATCCAAATTCTAAATATAAATCTCAAAATGGATGCATTTCCCTGCTTGCAACTATTGTAATCATGCTAAACAATGTATTTATTTAAAAAAAAATAGTAACCAAATACATTGTTGGTGTATGTAACTTTTATTAATATGTGCCTTGGTACAAAATCTACAGTAATAGCTATTAGGGATGCTAAGACAGTGGTATCTCCACAAGATCTCCATATAGCTCCTTTCAGGTATTTCCCTGGTGGACTAGCATGTGTTGCTAAAACATTTGCTTCACAGGGCAACAACACTTTAAAGAAAAATCTTTAAAGAAGTTGTGGTTACCGTTATGAAGGTTGCAGCTGCTTCTAGTATTTGAGAAGCATTTAGTTTGTGCCAATATACTTACAGAAGCACCCCTTTGAATGATTTGCACTGCTCCAATATTTATGCTACTTTTCCAAATGTATGCTTATTTGTACATTACTTCTCCAAATATATGCCTTTTTATATGCAATGCTCAAGCCAAGACAGATGCTAATTTATATGTAGTGCATTATCATTGTAGCCAGCTACTGATTGAAGTCTATTTACCCAAATCTGTTGCCAGTATTACAAGTGATTTTGTAAACTATTATGTACATCATTGGTATTGGCATATGAAAAACTTTTGTAATCCTCCTGCTAATTTTTTCAAAAATGCTATATGATTTTATCTGGCTGAAATCTATTTTTATAATTACAAAAATGGGAAATAGTTTTGATGATATTTCTTGTCATTTAGTAGTCTCTTAGACTTAAGGTCTGGGATAAAAACATCCAACACCTATCAGAAAGCAATTCCCAACTGTTAAACTTTATTTTAGGTAGCAACTATGATACATGAAATTAATATTTAAATAATTAAATCTAGTAGAGAAATGATAATATTTTCATTCTACGATTTAGGATGTGAAATAGCCAGCTTATTAATAGTCTTTTTTTCTTAACTTAGTAATTGAAAATGTTATAAATGGCAATGATATTTTTCTCCATCAGTCTTTGTATCTCTACTTTCCTTTTCTCTCCAGAAGAAACGTTCCAAATTTGTCATGTTGGTCACCATATTTTCAAGATACATGCACTAGTTCAGTTCTTTTTAACAAGGGAAATGCCAACAAATTTATTCTTGTTGTTAATATTTATTCTTGTTACTCTGAATTGTCATCTAGCCATATCAAGTGGTAGGGGATCCCAATCAATTTAGCAGTGCAAATAAACCAACCCTGCAATTTCCTCAGAAGCCACCCTCCAGGAACGCGACTAGAATGGGATATAAAAGAGAAACAAAAGCAAATATCTAACTAGCATCAAAGATAATAGCAGAATGAGCCTCAAAACATAATTAATACCATAATCAGATCTAAATTGTAGCATTTGGTAAAAAAACAGTGTTAGCTTCATGCTGAAAGTTTATGCTGAGTGTCTCTCTGAGGAAAGCATTCCTCAGATGAAAACCCAGGATCAGAATAGTCCAAATTATCCCATAATTTCAGAGAAGTGGCTTCTCATTTCAGTAGAAAAAGATCAAACAAGCTTGTTTTCTTTAGATTCCAGGACTGAACCTATTCTTTTACTTCTTAGAATAGATATTACTAGACAGATAAGAATCCAAATTACTTTTTGAATCCTACAATAATGTGGAAAGCCATGTTGATACTCAGTTTGATATGTGAAAAATGAACTTGTTTATTTTAACATTGTGTTCTGTGCTCACTGGGCTGATTCAATTTCACTTTCTGAATATCCTGCCTTGAAAGAAAAGTAACATGTACTAGGATTGCACAAATTCTTTTATTTCTGCCTTATTTCCAGCAGTTGAATCTCAGACTTTTCTTCTTTTTAACTTGCAGAACAAGACCAAAAGTACAGTACAACGGTTATGCTGGACATGAAAACAGCAATGGACAGGCATCATTTGAAAATCCTATGTATGATACAAACTTAAAGCCCACAGAGGCAAAAGCTGTGCGATTTGACACAACTCTGAACACAGTTTGTACAGTGGTATAGCCTTCAGTGCCCAATTTGACTGATTCATAGCCATACCTCTGATGGACAAGCAGTAATTCCTTTGGTGCCATATACCAGTTTCCCTTCTTCACTTGACTTCACTGCTGTAATCTTTAACATCTACTGGCATAGATGCAGCAAGGCTTTTTGCTGGAACATCAGTCTTCTGGGGAATCAAGACTAAGATGATGTCTTTGTCTCAAAGGTGGATTTGAAATACCTGGCTGTATTTGCTCCAAATTAAGGCACACTTTCAAGGAAGACTGCCAAGTCACATCCATCTGTCATATTTAAATGCCTCAGACTTTCACATTTGTATGTGGCTGGATGCCTTTCAATGCAATCTTCTGGGACCTTGGGACCTATAACAAACAATAGCACCATAAATTATCCCCAGGAATAGCAACAGTCTGAGGGAGATTTAAACAAAACCACTCAAAGGAGATGACAAAGGAGAAGACGACAAACTTCCTTGGGGCTTGCACACATCTACAAAATGCTTTACCACTGAAACCTTGTTCACAATACAGCCGTACAGTATATTTCGGATGTTCACATATAAGGCAATCTACAAACTTCCCAGTCAGCTGTTGTATTGCAAAATGTTAATGCACAATTTTTTGCACTAGTGTGGTATGAATGAGGTACTGGTTAAAAAAAACAAATATACAGGGTTTATATACGCATTGTATATAAGCATTTAGCCTTTTTTAATCCAGTAAATCATTCCATAATATTTTTTTTTCTAGAGTGTATGTTATACAACAATCCATTTACTTAATCCTGCTAGGATAATTCATGAGCAGAAGGAAGCTAGATGCTGGTTGTTGTTGTTTTTTCTATGAATACCAGGGATAAGAATAAGAATAATTAAATGGATTATGAAGAGAGGGATCCCACATTTACTCAACATTATACCCAGTATTGTTTCTTCTCTGATGTTATTCATTACTGTCAGAATCATACTGTATAACAGCAGGGGGTTAGGCAGCTTCTGCTGCTTGCCATGTACAAAGTGTGAATAGTAATTTATTTTAAATAGTTCATAAAGCCGGTGAGCCTTGTGCTCTTAAAACAGTCTTCCTTTTTGCATTTGTTTTCCATCTTTTATTCTTCCTCTCAAGCTACATGGATTTCTGCTGTACCATTATGCTTTCAGTGTCATAGAACTCAGAACTTCAGTCATATTCAACACAACTTCTCACAGCAACCATGACACTTTTCCATGGATTGTATGAGTCTCTGTGTGTCGTATGTATGCATGATTGTTTTGTTTGCTACATTTTTAATCAATACTGCTTAATTATTTTGTAATCATACAGCTTGACAGAGAAAGTTTGAGATTTAGAGGTATTCCTCAGTGTAGTGAAATAAATATAGCTTCTTGCCCCGCAAAAAAAGGGGGGGGCTACAAAAAATAACTGACAGATTCTTTAATCATGCAATCCTTTGACAAATATTATTAATTCAGTGTGGCAAACTTATAGCATGGATGCCGCAAATGGCATTGGCATAAGGAATCTCTAGCATTGTTGAACAGGGTTAAGGGTACTAATAGTGATAGGTATGGTGGAATCAGACTTTGTAGCTCTCTACTCCTTTGCTTAGTAGGTTAGTGTGAGAATAAGGCATAGGAGTCTTATTGTGTTCGACTGGGCAATAAAGGGTCACCATCTCATAATACAGCTTGCCCAAAAAGTTGATTGCAACTCTTATCAGTTAAGTCAACCCATTGATTACATTCAGTTTTAGCTTGCATGCAGTTCTCTGGACAGTGATGTATACCTAATTCATCCTGATAGACTTAAGGACATGTGCTAATACACTGTTATTTATATCATTACAGGATAACTCGTAACTATTATTTGGCATCAGTGGGGCAATAATGAGGTATATGAAGGAGGAAGGAAAGAAGGGAGGGAGGGAAGAAATCTTTTAGGATTGTTCTTCCCAAAACTTTCTTTAAGTTAATACACAAAACAGGTTCTAAACAGTTGCACAGTAAGCTCCGCATGTCCTCAGGAATATTGGGCTTATGTAAAATAACAGCCCAAGGCTACATTAAATTATTTTTGAAATAGAAAATGGAACAGGTTTTCAAACTAAATTAGTATACGACAAGGACCTCTTTTTGTGCTGTTAAGTGGAATAAAACCCTTGGCAATCCAAATCCCTGGGTGCCTAAAGTAGCTGTTTGGACTTTGGCTATGATTTTGCCCACCCTCAAAAGTTTCTTTCTTTGTTTATTTTCAGTTCTCGCTTCAATGACATTACCAAAAATTCAGGAAAAATGATTATTTCTGTTATATAACAAGAAAGATTTGCAAGGTAATCTGATCAAAATAGAAAATGTTACATAGTTTTAATGAAAAATACCAGCAATATCAATATCTTTTGTTGTCCTTTGCTTGATTTTTTTTTAAAGTTTACTCTTATAAACCTAGGAGGTGTCTAGATGCTTTGTTTCAGATGCTGATAACTTATGAATATGCCATGTGCTTTTACAATTTTATATGATCTTCAACAGATGTTTGCATTCTCTGGAAGGACAGCAGTGTCAATATTTCTTGAAATGTAGCTTCCTTGCTGTCTACTATTGTTGTCCACTCGAGAAAGTCAAACTGTCACTGCTGCCTTTGTAGTCACTTTATCTAAAATTATACTGATGGCAAAAGTAACCAGAGTCATTGAAAAAATACAGCACTGAGAGAAATAAACTGATTTTTTTTATTTTTATCAAGTCTGGATAAAATATAAGAAGAGGGAAACTTTTAGAGTAGTGTTATCAGCATGTGTCCTAATTCAGAGATCTATCTGTGCTGGTAGATGCAAAATAGATCTTCTCTCTAGGTAGCCTTATTCATTCCTTGGAACTCAGCTGCACAGGAGAAGGCCCACTGGATGAGTTTCATCTACTGAAGTGAATTGGGAGAATGTTCCAGTTAACAGAGTGCCATTCACTGACCACAATGAATCATAAAAATAGACCTATAGTTTTGCTTTCTCTCTCTCTCTCTTTATAATGTCATTGTTTAGGATGTTGACTATGCTTCACATGTATCAGCGAGGTATAATTATACCACAAAGGGTAAGGTTGTATATGCTATAATTAGAAGTCATCAACACTTTACGTAATGCAGGCAAAACGATTCACTTGGAAATATTTCATTTGAGTTGGTATTAAACATTCTGCAGTCTCACTGATATTGGTGAAACTGCAGGAAACAGCTTGTTTTGCACATACAGTGTATCTAATAAAAATAGGTTTGTAGAAAGGGGTGGGGTATTTTTGTTTATTTTTTTTGGTTCACCTTTGTGCCTATCTCTAAAGAGTTTTTGTGTTCCATCTGTTTTTGTTATAGTCACATTGTATTGCACTGACTAGGTTTGATCTTCCATTTCTTCCATTATTTTCAAAGCCCAGATCCTCAAGTCTATTCACTTGAGTAGAGCTTGAGCTGCAGAGCAACTTGAAAACACAGCCAAGTTCCCTCAGTTGTTGTGGTATTCTCATGCCAAGCAAGTACCTGTAATGCATTTCTTTTCCTATGAGGCATTTAAAGTTGACTCTTCCCCAAGAAGTATCTGATGGATTACCATAAATCAAAGATAAAAATGCTAAAAGAAAGAACATTTTTTAAAAAATAGGTAATGTGCTTCAAAGCTGTTTAAATCTGCTTGTATTACCCATCTTGCCTTTCTCCAGGCTAGCTGCAATAATTTTTTTTCTTCTGTAGTATATTTTGTAAACTAAACAAGGTGTCATTCAAAAGTGGAGGGGGAAGCTGGCATTATGTCCATCAACCTAATTTTCATTCTCAGTATTTCCATTCTGCCATTTCACCTCATGCTGCTGTGACATGAAGTAGGTGCAAAAGAACTTTTTTGTACAGAGATATATTTTTTATGAAACATTTGTAAAATTATTAAATATGCTGTACTTTTTGATTAATGTAGGTAAATTGTTAAAAATGTTTTTACAATACAAAGAAAGAAAATCCTGTAATTTTCCCAATACTGTAAAATGCACCATCGTTAGCTGATTTTTTTCAGTTCTGAATCTATTACACATGTATTAATATTAAAGTGGCCTGTTAAAAATATACAGTAATTTTTTGGGCAACACAAAAAAAGTATAAAAGATTGTAATATAGCCTGTGCAATGCCACCTATCTTGAAAGCAAATCAAAATTCGAATTAAATATTTAATTTTAGATTTCCAAATTTTTGTATGGCAGTGTATTGTTGTTAAAAAAACCTCACTTTTTTTCAGTGGTCAGAATTTCTACCAACCAGCTTTAAAATGTAGGGAAAGTGTAATCAACGTTAACTAGATAAAGGGTCTATTATTGCTTAGGAAGAATATATATATCTTCATTTCTTTATGCAATTTGTACTGCAAGCTGTGCAAAAAAATACCCATCAGAGTTAAGAACTCTCCCCCCACACACAAATACCCTGAAAAATAACTCTTCCTGGTTTTTATTTAGAAGAAAGATCCTATACTTCTCACGTGTGTTCGTTTTCCAGGAATCCCACTGCTCAGTCAAGAAGAATTGTCTCTCATTCAAAGGACAGAACTGCTGAGTAAGATCTATGTTGACTGGTAGCTGTGAAAAAACACATCTTAGGAATAACCGGAATATAAGAACATGACCAAAGCAAAGATCTGTATGCACAGATTGCTACACAACTGTACAACTGCTCCATTGATGGATAAGTGAAGGTAAAGCAAAGGAAGAAAACATCTGCTAGAGATCAGTGGAGACTTGCAATTTTCTGTGTGTAATGGACACATTAAACATCTCTTAAAATCAGTGGGGGTGGACAATGCAGGTATAAAATCTTAACTTACCCAACAGTGGCTGATTTGAAGTTCATTGATCTTATTCCTCACCTATGGAAGCTCAAGAAACGTAGGACTATTCAACTTTTACCCTTATGAGGCCAGATGTTTAAGCCTTTATCCTTGGGAAAAGGGGAGATTGCCCTCCTGAATACCGTCCAGTATTGAGTGATCTGAATTTTGACACGTCTTAAAATGTTTTTGTTGGACACAGATTTTGGCAGATCTGATGGATTCTTAGCCCTGCCCCTCTGTCTTGCATCATATCCCCAGTTCTGTGGAAAATTTAAATCACCCATTTGTCTGTCTTAAATATTTTCCCTCCCAAATGGAAAGGAAAAGCCATAAATGGTTATAAATAGTTTAACATTCTCCTATTTCTGCCCTATTAATCTGTAAGAGGGCATCACATATTACAGAGAGTTTGAGGATCTCTAAAGAGGTCTAGGTTTGCTCTGTTAACCCACCATTAATCTCACTGAAATCAAAGTACAGTAATAACTTCACAGAAAAAAGGTTCACATGATGGTATATATCTGTGTGAATTTACCAAGTTTATCTTTCAAATTCTGTAGAACCAAGTGATAAAATCTGAAGTTGATGACTGAACAGGTTAAAGGATTTATGATAATTCTGACAAGGTTGTCATAGATATTAAAACTTACATGTACTGTATATAATTTTTTGAGGCATCCTATGAGAGAGATTCACTTTTCTTTTGGTGAGATGCTAGAAAATAATTGAGATTCTGGAGTATTGTTAGAAAACATATAAGTAATTCTTCCTAGCAATGGCTATGTTGCAGATGAAAGAATACAATTTTTAGTGAGTCACATGTGGCTAACTCCCATTGAAATGAATAAAAATTATTTCCAAATAATTGATATCTTTGTATTTAGTGAACAGTAGTTAAAACTACTTGTTCACTTCCTCAGACAACCTCTCTGCTATGTCACTGCCACTATCCATTATCAACCAAATTAAAATAAAACAAAACCCTGTAAACTTTAAAAAAAAAGTTAGCAAAGCGTTTTTTTTTCCTTTCCTGGCTGCACCTGTTAATTCCAAAACAAAACATAGCTCACAAATGTATCCCTCAAGAGATGTTATACAACTGGTGATGCTCACAACAAAAGAATTATGATTAAACCTGCACAAATTAGAAAATAAATTAATCAAGAGGGAGACATATATTCTAACTATTGCAAATAAAAGAAAATGGAATGAGGAAAAAAAGCAGTGCCAAGATTGCCGTGAACTCTAATTTCAAAGAAATGCTCATTAGGCTATTGCTCACCACCTGACTTGTTTAGTGTTTTTGAAACTTAAAACCCTCACATTTACATGATGTGGACATGTTCCAAGGGATGTTTTGTGTTTTATGAGGCGCTCCATATCATTCTCCTGTTTCTATATGCTAGCAATGGATTTTGTAAAACCCATCTGGTTTCCTGAGAACGGCATTTCAAGATGATTGCTGGGTAGATACTCGGTGCGAAGTGTCTGGGACACTTCTTTGTGCGACTTTGGTCACAGAAGGGAAATAGGAATAACTCTGATATTTCAGAGCAGAAGTTCGGTATCCAGTCGTGCACAGCCAGGGCTATCTTGGATGTACAGTATGTGAAAAAGGGGGAAACACCAGAGTGAGAAAAAAATGGGATCTGAGCTTAAACTGCCAGCCCACTATTAACATGCCTGCTCACCTATGAGCAATTAGCTACAGAAACTTCTTTGAAATGATGCCCAAAACAGCTGCACCACAATGATTACAGTGACACTTCTTATCGGTTGTGAAAAGCAGATCATAGCTACCAACAGGTAGCTTTACAAGCATAACAGGTCTGTTTCTACTTAACTCTCTGAACTGGCATTTAATGAAACAAACATTTTCTCCCATTTTTACATTGACAGCTATTCCCCTACAGCCCATAAATCAGCAAGAGCAGAGCACAATCTGTGGGCCAGATGCAGTCCCGCAGTCCCAATTTCAGGCCCTCAGAGCATTCTGCCAAATTCAGAAAATAAGAGATGATTCTCAGTTGTGCTGAGAAAAACACATACCAACAATAACAATGAAAATATATACCCTAAACCAAGATTCAGTCATTCTAGTTTATGGAAGTTGGTTAGATTTGCACATCACATTGACTCACAGACAAAGGAGATACATTGTGGGTTGAAGTATTCTATGAACCAAGCCAATGTTTGTCTCCTGGGCTGGTCCAATACCAATGAGAGGAGAAATTATATTCTATGCCTGCCTGTTCCAGGGTTCAGGACATGTTTTGCTAGAATTTCACCCCCTGCACATAACTCCCCTGAGCCAATTATGCTAGGTTTCCACATTTGCCTCTCAGATGTATGAACTTCTAAGGAATGAAAAATCAGGTGTTTGTTTCTATCAAATTGGAAATAGACGTACAAAAATAAAGCAAAAGTAGGGTGGGGTGTAATTTTTGTATTCTTGTAATTATGTTTATTTTATTTTTAATTTTGTTCATCATCCAGAGTTTGTTATTGAGATGGGCAGCCATACAAATTGACTCAATAAATGGTAAAAAAAATCCATAGCAATAAGATACTGACACATTAGGGAACTCAGACTAAATGTAGTTTGTAATGCAGAAATGGGAGAATGAAAGAGAAAAAAGCTGCCTTAATTTATGCCAATATAATCTTAGAAACTAAAGTGAATTGTCATGGACAGGTAAAATAAAACAGTCCTATCCAGATTTCAAAGAGCTCTACAGGGAATCTCTCTAGAATAGAGGACTGATTAATAAAATATAAAATTTTATTAATGACAACACCAACATGGATTATAGCCAATTGTGTTGACCAAATAAAGGTTCTGATCCTGACCCTGATTGACCCTGCAGACCTCATTCAAATGATGTTGCCTCCTGCAGGTATCTGCACATTCAATTTTCATGTCAACTAGGAATCTGCATCTGTATAAAGCCTGAATGGGTAAATATGATTACAGCTTTGGAAAATAGATTTTCCTTCTTGCTCTGCTTTCCTAATAAATTTGTGTGCAAGATTTAGCCTACTTACTCATTCAAAGTCATAAAAAATTAACAACCATCCAGCAAAAAATGCAGTATAAAATAGCGAGGGAGTAGCTGGCTTAAGATGCCTGGTGGTTGAGTGGTGCTTGGTTGGGCTGGGAGCCCTGTCTGGGATAGCTTGAAGAGCTGAGTGCATGAGCTCCAAATTGCCTTGGGGAGAAGAGCAGGTTGAATTCTTGGTTAGGTAATATAATCATGACCTTTTAACCTGGAAATGAACCAGTATGAGTTTGGGGGAAGGGAGATTTGGGGGAGCTTAAGGATAGGCCAGAACATCACTGTGGTAATAATAGGAGAGATATCGTGGGAGACATGGGATAGACCATTCTTGGATCTTACAGCACTGTCACATTCCACCCTACCCCTGTACAATGGTACCTTATAAGACAAATAACTCACAAGACGTGAAACTCACAAGTTGAGAAAAACAATTTAATAGAATTTATTCTGCTAGACGAGCCACAACTCACAAGATGAGAAAACTTTGCGCAAATACCTTGAATGTCATCAGTCAGCGTGTTCTGTATTTCCCATTCAGGAAATGCCTCTTGGCTTACTCCATTGTTGTATGAGTGGCAGCGCGCGTGCATTATGCCTACACTGCCACGTGGCTTACTCCATTACTGTGTGTGTGACTGACCTTGCAAGAATGTACAGCAGGTCGATGTTCCTGATTGCAATGAGCACCGTGCGATGAGCTCAGTGGGAAATCTCACAATGGAGCCCTCCTCTCTTGCTGCATAAATAACATAAATTAAGTGAAAGGTGTTCAAGGGATGGAACTCCCGAGACTTCAGACTCCAGATTCTCCCTCCAGGAAGTCCCCTTCCCCTCCTCTCCTCTCTCTCGTCTCCCTCACACCAGCCAGGATATTCTTAAAGCATGCGCACATGCACACACACAAAATAAAGCAGAAATTGTCCTTGTAAATTCCCCCTCATTGCCCTGCACTCTTCTCCTCTCATGGAGGCAAGAAACATTCGCAAACTGCCCATGAAATATGCCCAGAAAGGCATTGCTGAGGGAAAAGGCAGTTTTGCCTCAGCAGTGGTGGCAGCAGATCCTCTGAGTCAGCT